>CANTUR010001201.1:0-267373 GCA_947683625.1 Mallotus nudiflorus
ACAGTTGCGATCGAAGCAGATTCCGATGGTCAAGGTTCTGTGGCGTAGCGACAGAGTTGAAGAGCATACGTGGGAGACTGAAGCTGAGATGCGAGCTTCTTACCCGTATCTCTTTCATTCTTGATCTTATCTTTTAGAATTCGGGGGATGAATTCTTGTAAGGGGGGAAGATTGTAATATCTCGTGTTTTTTAAAATATTTTTACACAGTACCGGGATATGCAGAGTTAATAATTTCTGTATTTTATATGATATTTTTATGAGTTAATATGTATTTTAGACCTATTTTAATTACGGTGTATTATTTTCAGTGTTTTACGTAAAATTTTCCCGGGACTTGCATTTTCGGGGAAATTTTCACGTAAACGATTTATTATTAATTATTTAGATGTATTTACGGACTTGCATGAACTCATACATATTTTTTAATTATTAAATAAAATCGGTGTGTGTATATTTATTTAATTAGGGTTATTATTTCCTTAATATTTTATTAAGTATTTAATTGTTTTAATTGTTATTTAATTAATTTTATTTGGTATAAATTATTAAAATATTAATATTTTTATGTGTGTGGTGTATATTTGATGTGTGTAATTTAATATTATTTTAATATATAGTATAAAGTATATATATATACATATATACATCAAAAATCAAAAAAATTTGCAAAATTACCAAATTGCCCCCCGACATTTTCTTCTTCTTCTTCTTCTTCTCCTTTCCGCGCCCGACGACCACCACCCCACCTCCACCGTCTGCAACTGCCGTTCCTTCACCGTCGGTGTGCCTCTCGGCTTGCCACCGTCGCCTCCAGCCGTTTCCCGCCGCCAGCAGCTCCCTTCCCCCGGCGTCGGCGAGCTAGTTTTCCATTTTTGGCCGAAACTTGATCCTCCGTCGTTTCTCCCCTCTTCCGGCCACTGTTTTCGACACCGCCGGTCTCTTTCTTCTCCTTGAGCTCTGGTGAGTGTGATTCTAGCTTTGGTTTGAGCTAAAATGGTCTAGAATTGCTTAGTTTTCGATTTGTAAATTTCGGCCTATTAGGGTTTTCAATTTTTTTGAGCTTCGAATTTGATGATTCATGGAAACTTCCTTCACAAATGTTGTTCCTAGTAGCTTAATCTACATGTATGAATTTTTTTAGAATTTTTGGAGATTGTTTGGATTTTTGGGTATTTTTGAATATTTTAATATTATTTTCTAATTTTCGGAAATTAATTATTTAAATTATGAAATTGGATTTTATGGTTGAATTAGGTGTTGAAAATGAATTATAGGAATTTATTTGGAATTTTTATGAATTTCTAAGTATTTATTTTTAATTATTGAAGTTTAGGTGATTTTGGAAAATTAGGTTAATTGTGTTTTTATTTGAATTTAATTGGTTAATTGGGTTTAATTATTAATATTATTGATAAATATGTTGAGAAAATTAATTTTGGGTAATTGTATGATTTTTGGTGAATTTTTGAAGTAATTTAAGTATATTTATATATATAGGGGTATTTTGGTAATTTTACCCTAAATTGTCTAAAAATGTAATTTAATTGGTTTTAATATTTATTTAAGGTATAAAAATGATTTCTACAAATTATTTAGTATTTTTAACTAATTAAAACTATTTTTCGGGAATTATTTTCAATTATATATATAATATACGGTTTTTCTAATAAAATGAGTTTTAATCGGTTTTTATAGTGTTTCAAGGTCAATTATGTAATTTTTACCTATAAAATGTATTTTTGTGATTTAAGGATATGTTCGGTATATCTGGAATCATTCTGTGCTTGTGGACCCCGGTCGGTGGACTGTAGTTTGGAGTCCGACCGTGGGATTTTGATTGTGTTGAGCTTATATTTCGAAGTGTATTTTCTTTGCAGGGTCGGCTCTACTCTTTTGAGTAGAGAGATGTCCGTTTTACAGGGGAGGTTCTGTCGGATTTTCGGTAGAATTCTCGTAAAACGTGATATCCAGTCGAACCCTAATTTTCGATTCTGTGTTTAATACTCTAGATTGAATTCTAGGATTTCTGTTAGGTTTATTCTAATGTCGGTTATTTATTGCTTGTTTAGTTGCGCCGAGACCGAGGGCTAGTGGACCAAGCCCGTCGGACCTGTCTCGTGGAGCGCATTAGGTGAGTTACTATATTATACATATATGCTTAGGATGCATGATTTAGAAAATGCATGTTTTATTTTGACTGAATATGCATAAATAATGTGATTTATATTCAAGTATATTTTTGGTATATTTTTGATATATAATAAATTATATAAATGTTTTGTTAATAAAATATATTTAAAATGTTTTTAAATATATTTTTAGTTTAATTCATGATTTGATTGGATTTATTTGACATATATATACTCAAAATATACATGGTTTATGTTTGGTATATTTCCAGTATATATATGGTTTATATTGTTGATTTATTTAAATTCATGCATCATGTATTTGTGAATGAATGTTTTATTATTTATTAATGAAGGATATCAATAGAACGTGCTACCTAGTGGGCAGCACTAGGACCGAGTACGTACCGGTACGCCTATAGCTTTAGGCTATATTACTAACTATTTGTGGATATTGATTTGATTATGATTATTGATATGTGTGAGATGTGGTTTGGGTGTGATTGCTGGAGCTCGGTTGACCAAGTGTCTCGGGGCCAATCACACTGGCAGTCAGACTGCTGGAGCTCGGTTGACTTAGTGTCTCGGGGCCAGTCTACTGTCCAAATGGATTAAGTGGATATATTTGGAATAAGTGAGCCTGTATGGCCAGAGTGTTGTTTAACACTATTTTCTGAGGTTGCGATATTCTAGGGTTCTATGTGATCCTTCATAAATTGGGATTTTTCAGTAAAATATATAAAAATGATTTTTCTGCATTTGTGTGTATTTGCCTGTATATATATTAGATATATATATATTGTTGATTGTATGCATTATCATTTAGTGTGTATGTATATATATTATAGTAATTCACTCAGTGAGGTCTGACTCCCCTCCGTTGACTATTTTTCAGGAGAGTCAACTTCCTCAGACCTCAGTAGCAGGTCGATACGCCGGATTTCTTCCACCCCGGCTTCTTTATGTAAATTGTCTACTTGAGTCTTATTTATTTTATCTAGACACTGCAGTAGTTGTGAATTACAGTATTGGATTTCGTGTATTTTGTTTTAAAGGAGATGTATTATGTTAAAACTGGATTGTATTAAAGAGATTTTATGTATGAGATGAGATTTTTATTTATATCCAGTTGATATGGATAATATTATGATATTATGATTTTTATTTTCCGCTGCATATTATATTGTTACTGTTATGATGGCATGATTTATTTATTTTTAGGCTTGCTACGGGTTCCGGATTCGAAAGAATTCCGTTCCCTAGCGCCGGTCATGGCCCCTGTTTTGGGTCGTGACAAGAAAGGAGGCCTATTATTAAGGAGTTGCATAGGTTAATTGATTAAGGGTTGCAATTGAAAGTTACCCAAAAGTGTCTTTTAGCTCAATTCAGGCTACGATCTGTATACTTGGATCGAGTTAAGGCAGCTCAAAATAGAGACCCACAGTTGTAGAGGATTATGTATGAAGTACAATAAGGGAAGTCAAGAGACTTTGTGGTTGACAGAGAAGGTGTATTGTGGTTGGGCACTAGGATTTGTGTGCTAGATGTTGACAATTTGAGGAAGGAAATTATGGAAGAGGCACATTTTTCTGCTTATAGTATTCATCCGGGTTCTACCAAGATGTATCATGACTTGAAAGATACATATTGGTGGAATGGAATGAAGAGGGATATTACAGAGTTTGTGCCTAGATGTCTGACTTGTCAACAGGTGAAGCTTGAACATCAGAGACCCTTAAGATTGTTGCCACCTATGCCAATTCCTGAATGGAAATGGAACATGATAGCTATGGACTTTGTGACTGGACTACCTCGGACTACAGGAGGTTATGACGCTATTTGGGTGATTGTTGATAGGCTCACTAAGTCAGCACACTTTCTACCAATAAAGAAGACGTACTCTACTGATAGACTGGTGAGACTTTATGTCAATAGGATTATTTGTCTACATGGAATACCAGTGAGTATAGTGTCGGACAAAGGAGCCACATTTACCTCAGTCTTCTGGCAAGAATTACACAAGGCCTTAGGCACCAAATTGGATTTCAGTACGACCTTCTATCCGCAGACAAATGGTCAGTCAGAGAGAACCATCCAGACATTAGAAGATATGCTAAGGATGTGTGTTATGGATTTTGGAGGACAATGGGATTCACACTTGCCATTGATTGAGTTTGCTTACAATAATAGCTATCATGCTAGCATTGAGATGGCTCCGTATGAAGCACTGTACGGTAAGAAGTGCAGATCACCATTGTGTTGGGAGATTGGTGAAAGGTAGTTAACAGGTCCAGAATTGGTGCAGGTGACTTCAGAGAAAGTCCCCATTATACAACAACGATTAAAGATAGCCTTCAGTAGACAGAAGAGCTATGCTGACCCTAGGAGGAAGGATGTATCCTTTATAGTTGGAGACATGGTGTTCCTGAAGGTGTCTCTAATGAAAGGGGTCATGAGATTTGGCAAGAAGGGTAAGCTAGCTCCTAGATACATTGGACCATTTGAGATTCGATCTAGAGTGGGTAAAGTGGCGTATAGGCTGGTGTTACCACCAGAACTGTCGAGAATCCATCCTTTATTTCATGTGTCTATGCTGAGGAAATACGTTCTTGATCCATCTCACATTTTACAACCTCAAGCGGTAGAGCTTAGTGATGATCTGACCTACGAGGAGTATCTAGTAGCGATTGTGGATCGCCAAATTCGGCAGTTGCAGACTAAGGAGATACCGATGGTGAAGGTGCTATGGAGTAACCATTATGCTGAGGATTGCACTTGGGAAACTGAAGCTGAGATGCGAGTTTCTTTCCCATATCTCTTTTCTTCTTAAGCTTTGTAATTCTTCTTTCTTTCTTGAATTCAAGGACGAATTTTTATAAGGAGGGGAGACTGTAATACCCTATATTTTTTTTAATTTAAATAAAGTAATCATTGAATTTGCATTATTAATAAATAATTTTAAATTATATTAAATAATTGTTAATTAGCTAGCTATATTATCATGTTAGGGTTATGTTATTATTTTTTAATAAATTATATTTCCTACAGTACTAAATATTATTTGACTATTTTATAAGTATAAGTTATTTTATATTAATCTTGTTATTTTCAAGCCTAATATATGTAATATATATGATATTAGGGTTTATAATAAATATAAGTTTATTATAATAGTATGTGCATATATATATATATATATATATATATATATATATATATATATATATATATATACATAAACACAAACAAAACCGCAACATCATCACCCTCATCCCTCTCTCACCGCGCGACATCTCTGACCACTACCCTCATTGTGCCTCCCTCTCCTCCGTCCACCACCTACCACCTTCTCCTCCTTCTCCCTCACCTCCGGTCGCCAGCAGAGTCACCGATAGCGCAGGAAACGGAGGAAGCCGAGAGTTGCCATTAAAATCGGCCAAGCTCCGTCCGACCACCATTTCACGCCATTCCGGTGCCATTCTCCTCCTCTTGCACCGGTGAGACCCATTCCAAGCTTAGTTTAAGCTTTGATATTGGTTTGGTTGAGCTTTTGTTGATTTTTAATTTTGAGTTCTAGGGTTTTGAATTTTTTTTAGCTTGATCTAGCTTGATTCATGCAAACTCCCTTTACAAATGTGATTCCTAGTAGCTCAATCTACCTTTATGAATTTTTGTGTGATTTTTGAAATTTATTTTAATTTTTGTGAATTTTTGAATATTTTATTATTATTTTATGAATTTTTGTGAATTAATTATTAAAATTATAAATTTGGTATTTTTGGTGTTATTATGAGTTAATATTAATTTTAGAGTAAAGAAAATAATTTTTGAGAATATTATATAATTTTTAGGAATTTTTATAGTTTATGTCAAAATTGAATAATTAGGTTAGAATTGGATTTTTGTTGGAATATTGGTTTAAATATGTGTTTTAATTAATATTAATAATATATATATTGAGAAAATAATTTTTAGGCATTTGTATAAATTTTTAGGGAATTTTTTTGAATAATAATAGTGTATTATATAAGTTTGTATATTATAGGGGTAGAAACGCAATTTTTGTTGAATATAGTTAAACAATAAATTGTGGTTGGTTTTAATTATAATTAAGGGAATTAAAAAGGAAATTTTCAAATTAATTTTAATAATATACCAAATATCATTTTGAATAACATGTATACTTTTATTATATATATATATATATATATATATATATATATATATATATATATTGGTGAAATTGTTTTTAAGCCTTAAAAAGGAATTATTTTCTAATTTATGGATATTTGTATGAATATGCATTTTTTGGGGAAATGATTTAAATTTTTTGTGATGTGTTGATTGAGTTGTGATCTCAGTCGGGGCTAAGTGTAGTCTGTAAGCCCGACTCGAGTGTGAATGTCTGTGAATATTAGAAGTGTGTTTTCTATGCATGAATGACTCTATTTATGGTAGAGAAATGTCCGTTTTACAAAGGAGACTCTGTCAAAATTTTGGTAGATTTTCTCATAAAACGTAATATCCGTAAAAAATTTCTACCGTAAATTAGGTTTTTTCCTATCTATCGAATCTTAGCCGGTCTTCCTCGAATCAATCTATAATTTTGTTATTTATGACGATTTCGATTTTTATTACATAGACATGTTTTAAAATCGGTGTGTGTTAATTTCTTTTCTAAAGCATATCGGAGCGGAAGTTGTTGGATTGAGGCAAACGCGTGATCGTCAGCCTTCTCGTTCATCTTATAAGTCGATAAAATGATTTGTGCATGTGTTTTATTTAAAGAATGCGTGCGCTCATATTTTTAATATTTATTATATGATTTATTTAACTTAATGCTGTTATTTATGGTTTAAACACATTTTATTTATTTAAAAATCGATTTTGAGAAATTTTGGTAGAACGGGCTACCTGGTGGGTTTCACCAGGACCATGTGCACATGGTAAAGATTGAGAGATGGATCCGATTTATGTATGACTGGTGGATATTAAACTGGGATGGGTGCCTTGATGGAAGCCTTTGCTCTCAGGGGCCGCCAGTGGTTGGAGAGTTAATAATGGACTGGGATAGGTGCCTCGGTTGACGCCTTTGCTCTCAGGGACCTCCAATGCCATGTATTTGGATTAAGTGGATGATTGTGGCTTGGTGCCTCGGTTGATGCCTTTGCTCTCGGGGACCGACAGTCTAGTTGGATTAAATGAGCCTAGTTGGCCAGTTAGAAACTTGGGTTTAGGGTTCTACCGAGATATTTCAAAAGTTATATCTATACATTATAAATTATTTTCACTATAACTATATGGTTTTCATATGGTTTTCAAAAAGGGTTTTCAAACCGTATAGCTTTTTTATTGACTTACTCAGTGAGGTCTAATTTCCCTCTATTTATTATTTTTTTTAGGAGCTTGGGAGTTCGACCTCAGACTACCTCCACGCCGGATTTCTTCATCACTAGCCATATTATGTAGGTCATTATAAGTTGTACTGTAGTAGTAACTCTGGAAAGCTGCAGTAGTGACTATACTAAGAATTTGTATGACTTAAATATATTTATGTATTTTATTTCAATGAACTTTGCTTATGTACAATGATTTATAATGTGTGACGCTGAAGAATATTTTATTTATGTATTCAATTATGTTTTAATTTTAGAAAAATCAGTTTGATAATGTATTCTGTTATGAAAGAAAATTTTAAATTATAAAGTTTTATCTTTCTTTTCTTAAGGCTTGTTATGGGTTTCGGGAGCCTTACGCCTACCCATTCTTTAGTGCCGGTCACGTGCCCTCGGGTTCGGGTCGTGACAATTATATCCTTTATGAATTTTCTATTTAAACACAATAATTTTTCAATATTTTGATGTTAATATTTTTATATAATTATTTTATAAAATTCATTAATTTTGATTTTAAGTATTCATTTATTAAATTTAATTTAGTAAGACTTATAAAATTATATTATCTAGTTTGATTTATAATAGATAAAATATAAGTAGACTTAATTAAAATAGAAAAATATATATTTTTAACAAAATATAAAATTTTTTATTAATTTAATTTTATTATATATAAAATAGAAGTTAACCTAATTAAAATAAGAAACATTATTTTCAATTAATTTAGAACTACATTTTAATAAACCTAATTTTTATTAGAGATAAAATAAAAATTAACCTAATAAGAATAAAAAATATATTTTTAATTAAATTAAAATAATATTTTAATTAATTTAATTTAATTTTTATTAATAAAAAACTAAATCATTCAATTTTTATATAATGGAAAAGATATATTTTTGCGCTTGATGTTTATAGCAAGGAGTGAATTGGCTCTCAAAGATTTTTGTGGCTGATTTACTCACAGTATTTTTAATATATATATATATATATATATATAAGGCCTTCTGCAGTTTTTTTTTTTTTTTCAACTTGTGAGTCCCATGTAAATGCCGTGTAAGCCTTCACTAACAGACTAAAACGTCCACCTAAACTCCAAACAAAAGGAGGGGGCTCAAATAGCTTTTTTTTTTTTCAAAATCTTATGAATAAATGAGCCAAAAAAATCTTTAAGGGCCAATTCGCTCCTCGCTATAAACATTAAAGGTGAAAATGTACCTTTACCTTTTATATAATAATGAATAAGGATTGTTTTATAATTTTACTTTCCCTTCCTCTTTGTACCCATATATATATATATATATATATATATATATATATATATATATGAGATAAAATAAGAGTCAATTCAATTATAATAAAAAATATACTTTCAATTAAATTAAAATTATATTTTAATTAATTTAATTTTTATCATAGATAAAATAAAAATTAATCTAATTAAAATAAGAAAATAAAATTTCAATAAAATTATATTATATTTTTATTATTTTAATTTTAATTTTATTCATAAATGATTAAAGTATCTAATTTTTATATAATAATAAATGAATATTTTTTTTTGTAAGTTTGCATGTCCTTTCTCTCTCCATATATATATATATATATATATATATATATATATATATATATATATATATATATATATATATATATATATTAAAAATTAGCCAAATAAAAAATAATGGGAATTTTGAGCATAGTTATTTATTTTTTTGATAATTTAAATAAAAGTGTAAAAATATTTGTTAAATAAAAAAATAATTGCTATTGTAACATTACTTCACTGTAGGTATCGATCGGTAATGGCCGTTACCTTTGTGTTGCAGTTGTTATTTGTCAATTTTTTCATCGTTATTCATCAACAATTTTGGTCATGGTGCTTTAAGAAACCTATAAATAATGGTTATTACACTATGAATTCTAGGCAATATCATCAAAAATTTATGAATACACAATATTTTTTGTATAATTTAAATATTCACAACTATCATTTGTAGTTTTTGTTTATTAATATATTTATGCATTAATGTGAAGTAACTCTAGACAGTGCAATATATAACTGACTATGTGAAAAAACATAATCATGTAAATATAATTATACTTGTTCCAATATTTATCTTTGACTTTTATTTATTGTCATATAACAACAAATTCTTATAGAAAAATTTCTTTCTATTATAAATGGTCAATTATTGTCATGATATGTAAAAACAGTTCGAGGTATAAATACTTTCTTACCACAATGGGAACTAGTTAAAATGATTGTTTCTATGACTTTTGTGTCTAATTTTATTATCATTAACCATGTTCCATTACATAATCCAATATTGGGATTAATATTACGAAGCAACATAACTAGAATTTTTTTTTAAGTCATAATTCATTTTGTGGGAAACCATTGAAATTTAATGACTTTAAAAACTCAATTGGATAAAGAACTTCTAATTCTTTGCAACTACTTGATGTTTTACACATTAAATTTGAATTATAATAAATCCTTTCCTCTTTAGAAATTAACTTTAACATTTCTTGATTAATAACATCAACTACTTCATTAGTTGGAGTTATAATTATTCTATTTGTTTCGTATATAAATAATAGCAAGATTTATGTTCAAAGTTATGATATGTTTCATTTATTATGAAACTAGTTAGATCTTAATATATTTTTATAAGCAAATTATCAGGAATTTCAATAAAATAATCTACTCTTCAATCATTTTTTACATTGTTTATGTTAGTGATATACCCTAGATCAATCTTGTAATGGCCACATTTTGACATTGTCATATTTCATTTATTAATAAAGAGGCATATTCATTATTATTTGCTAATTCTAATAAGCTCCTTGAATAGTTATTTTTACCTGAGGTCATCAAGTATGTGACTTGATAGTAAAACTCTTAGGTGAAACTTGGATTCTATTATAAATTATCTCTAGTCAGCCATTATCATTGGAACAATAATGAATAAAAGACTAGTATGATGTTGACTGATGATTATGTTTTATTGATCATCTATATAAGATATAAAGTCAACTCATAGGTACATATTTGAGAAATTATATACTGGATCGACCTGCTATGAGAATACTACATGGATAATTATCATAAATGATTCTCATCACATTAGTATTATTACAGTTCTCTAACTTGAAATCATCATGGTTTCCTACAAAATAAGTTCTATATTTTCACACATTCTAACATATTCTTTAACCGGATGGTAAATAGGTTATGATTGGATATAGAATGAGTTATATGAGGAATGTGAGTGATTAAGATGAAATTTTTGCCTTATTTATTATGAGAATATATCTATGGGCTTCTCGATATGGTAGACTAAAGAGAAATGCATGGCCATCCTGGAATGAGTTAATAAAGTGTTATAAATATCAGATAAAAGAGTTATCAGTATCAATCTATTTAGGATTAAGAAATAATATAATTTAACAATATAAGGAAGACATAAACCATGTCTTATGTTCAATTAAGATATTGTGTGACAAAAGGACTATAATACAAGCTGTGGATTAGGTTATGTTAAATTATCGGCCTTCACACAACTTGGGTAGTCATAATTTCTTACCTAGAGGCCACTTATGACTTGTGGGGTAAAATGAGGATTTTAGGCCTATTGCTAATTTTGTGTGAACCTACAGGGTCACACACTTAGAATAGACTCAAAGTGGACTTGGGTTCATCCATCCAATGAAATTCTCTCTAAATAAATAAATAAATATATATATATGTATATAAATATATATGTGTGGATATATATATTTATATTTTATTTATTTATTTCCTTATTTATTTAAGGTAAGTGTAATCTTAAATACAATAGGAAATAATTATATTTTGGTTTATATTTATATCCCTATTATTTAAAGTAAGTGTTAACTTAAATAAATTAGAAATAACTCTATTCTTAGAATAAGAATCAAAATAGAAATAGAGGTTAAACATACCAAAATTGTTGTGGTAAGTGAAACCTTGGAAGTGATATTTATATATACTTCTCATTCTTTAAGGTTTTTTTTTTTTTTTTGCAAGAATCTTATTCCATCTCCTTCCACTTCTTTTAAGAAAAGAAAAACATACATAGAGAGAAAAATAAATAATAAGAGTTTAGAGAAAAAGGTGCTAGAATACCAACATTAATTTTAGACATCTTTTTTGTGTGGATATCAGTAAAGGACGTAGTTTTATTAGTGGTGTCTTAATCTAATAAGAAAACCTGAAAAACTCGAGGTAGGGTGTCACATGTGCTAACCCCCTCTCATTCTTCCAATCATCTTGTCTTGAAATCATCTTGGTGAGTTTTTGGAATCCCTCTTAATCTATTTAACTAAATTACATAAATCCTGTGAAGGTTTCATGATTGAAATTTTAATTTCCACTGTGTTTATGCATCATAGAAACCCAACAATTTAGTGAATCAGTACCACCACCAATAAATAAAATCCATTCAGAAACTTTTGTCATTTCATTTATTTCATCTGTTGTACTATATATTGGCATTTTTTAGTGGAGCAATACCACCACCAATAGATAAAATCCACAAAAAAACTTTAGTTATTTCAGTTATTTCATATGTTGTATTATGTGTTGATGTTAGTCACATATTAATTGTTAATTTATAAACCTAAAATGATTTCCATAAATAAGAATGAGTTATTAAAGCTTGAACAATGTATTCTTTGTTGTTGATTGAGTAAAAGGGGTTCGACATCATAAGGAAGGAATGGGCTCAGAAGCTAGGGTTAGTGACTCATGCTAATTTATAGTAATAAAGAATGGAGAATATGAATATGCTTAAAGCACCTAATTTGGGCCATTAATCGAGTAAAAGGGGTTCAACATTATAAGCGTGGGCATTGAAGTAAAAAGGTAATGGACCTAATTAGAAATTATAGCCTATATTCCCAAATATAAATAAATTTAATCTCCAAAAAAGAAATAAATAAGTTCTAAAGTGCTTTTTGTGGAATAAAAGGCTAGTTGCTTATCATGGTTTAATGCAATTTACATATCCTTATGATTTTACTTTTTGGTCTGTATCTCTTTCTTTAATGAAGTTTCTTTGACATTGACTTACCTTGTTCCTAAGTTGTTCATGTTCTATATTTAAGAAGTTTATAAGGTATTGAATGAAGGTTAAATTATTCATACTTTAAGTAATCTATTATATGTGTTAATGTTACATTCTAGGAATGATATGTGCGTGCTTATGAGTCTTGAGTAATTGATTTCTAATTGCTTGAGGAAAAGCAATAACTTAACTATGGGAGAATAAATAAGTGCACAAAATGCATACATTTTAAGCGCTATTCCTTTAAGGTGTTATAGGTTTAATTGAGAGAGATAATCATTTTTTAACAATTATTTAATGAAAAATTATTTTCCTAAAGAAAATAGATACCTAATCTTTCTTTAACCTTTTTTTTAGCACATTTAAATGTTTTTATGCTTTTTCTCATAATTCTTTCTTTGTGTTTTTATATGACCATTGTGAAATGGCAAATTGGATGGCATATTAACATTAAAGGGAGCCAAAGCGGCATATAAGGGTAAAAGGGAGCTTAAGGAAAATGGTCTTTTGAAGCCAAAACAGAGAAGGGCTATGCACTCTGTCAATATAGTCTTACATCAATAGGAGGAGAAAATCAAGAACTAGAGCACAATTTTGCACTCCTTTGGTAAATCCATATGTCTTTTATTTTCTAAGTCAATTTAAAGCTAAACATAGTTGGATATATCCCCAATATAGTCATGCACTGGGTACTCTACAACACACTAACTTTTGTCTTATACAAGGTGATGCAACCAAGCTAAGCAAGCCCATCAAACCATGTGATCCATTGCATTATAAGGGACTAATGACAAGATCAAGGACAAAGAAGTTCAAACAAACATTGAATTTGTTTGTCTTTCACATTACAAGCAAGTTGGTGGATTCGACTACAAGTACAAGCTTGAAGTTGCATGATGAAGAATTTAAGCTAATTAGCTTAATTTCCTATTCTGAAATTAATTAGCTTGAATTGGATGACTTTTCAAGTTATTTTTATATTTTAGAGTCAATAAGGAAGATTCTAGAAGATGTGAGAAGATTTAAGGATATTCCAAGTCCAAGTCAATAAGTCAACAAGTCAAAGTCAAAGTCAATGGTCAATAGTCAACATTTTATATGGCATGTGATATGGCATGCTTCAATGCTTAGTGGTCATGAGTTGTCATTTTGCTTAGTTGTAATGAGTTGTCATTAGTTGTCAATTTTGACTTTTCAAAGATAAATTGTCTTTAGTGGTCCTATTTTTAAAGGAAACTTCCTTAATTAAGGATTTTCCTATATAGACACCTTTAGGAATAAAGAAGAAAACCTTTTTCTTAAAGGATTAAGTTATTTACATGCTTATATAAAGGAAAGCCCTATGTAAAATGAATTTAGGATTTAAATATTAAAAAGTGAGATTTTTCCTTAAACTTTCTTCTTTTGAAACTTTGTAAATTTACTTGAATTGTTTCACATCTACGTTTCATTACAATTGTTAGGTTAGATTAGACTTGGAATTTTGTGATTGCTTATCTTTTAATAGTTAAATATCTTGCTTCAATTTAATAAGCAAAGGGTTTAGCTCCTTCAACAAAACCTATCCTTGATGATCCTTGGGCTAGATTTCAAAGTTGGATGCGCATTCTATCTATGTTATAGATAGGGTTCGCATCGCAATGACTCTTGGAAAAAATATTCATTGATTTTAGTTTAAATTCCAAAACATATAAAGGAGGTATAAGAACATCTTTTTCTAGATAAAGAAGGGGGGGAGATCATTTTAGAAAATTATACCCTACCTAGCCACCTTTAAAAAGAGAGAAGAATCATCACTTCATAATTAATCATCACCATCTTTCATCATATTTTCATATTGAACCACCCTAATTAGATCACTTCCTTTTTCAAAATCTTATCTATAAGACATCATTTATTCAAGTAATCAAGGCATAAATGGAGAACTATCACTGGGAGTCAAGATTTGGCAAAAGAATCCACTTAAAAAGGGTTCCTTTATTATATTCTTACACCTAATCATCTATATTTAAATTATGATTAAGGATAAGCATAAAATTCTTTATATTTTGCTTGTGAGATAAGTGGTTAGTTTCAATATATCTGGGGTTTCTAAACCCCTAATATGATGTATCACACTTAAAATTCTAGTTTTAAATGAAAAGAGATATTTATTACATAGGTTTGGTCTTTGAACTTAATGCTTGCAGTAGCTTGGAGATCTATTGTTATTAAGAAATTAATTATGTTGTAGACTTAAGACTTGATCTATTAATTGCTCTAGTAGTTGAAAGACGTTAGAATGATTAATATTACTTGAATGCCTTATGCTTGAAATCGATAGTTAATGTATTGAATGATTGTTGAGGTGAGAGCCCCTTATTATGTCTTTAATTCATTATCTATCAATTAATTTAGTGAATGCATGAGAGAGATATAGTAAGTCTTGCAGTGGCATGGATAATGTATGACATCTCCTTTAATTATTAAATTGGAATTGACTAGTGTGTGAAGTTATATTGAGGAAATAAAATCTCAACTACTTACGTTCATATAGTATAAATTCCATTTGATCTTGCACATTTAATTAAGTGTATCTTAGTTAATTGCCTAATTTAGTTGTTAATTAATTAACCTCTATTTCAATTGTCTAAACAAAAAAACATTAACAATAGCTTTAATACATAGTCTTTCGATCTCTATGGAAATGATATCTTTCTATACTACTTGTATAACTCGTGTGATTGTGGACCATTGTCGAACACTTCACCCTTAAAGATTGGCATTCATAGATGAGAGATTTGGATTGAAATTATAACCTTTAAGTCAAATTGTGATTTTATCTTGAGTGTTTCAACAATCTTCTCAAAAAGTGTACTCTACAACACAAAATAAGAAGCCTAATAATAGTGTATATAAGATGACACTCTAGCACAAACTATTGTGCTTATGGCAATAGAAGGTCTTCTAAAATAGGCATAGGCCTAATAGGCCTTTAGACTTTTTTCTTACATTTGTGCAATAATTCATATGTTTCGAAATTTTCAAACTTTTAAAAGTCTTATAATTTTTAAATGTCATTTAGTACTTCTATAAGTGTAAATTATACGTGCTCAGCATAAATTGTCTCAAGTTCATAACACATTTTATTGCATTTACATACAACATTATTATTTAGCTTTGATATGTATACACATGATCAATTTTATTTACACTAGCATTCACACAAAGTGTTTTCATCATTCTTTTCCATTTTGTGTAGTATGATGATTTGAAGATGACGAAAAAATATGCTTGAGATATTCTCCAAGGGCCCATATAGGAAAGATATTCCTGTAGTTAGAGTAACTTATCATACAATTTTTGTTGAAGACTCCCATAATTTCCTACATACAACATATAGTAAAAAAAATCAATATCGTTCAATAGGGAAGAAATATAACATAACTGAGAATAAAACTAAGTTAATTTTTAGTTGACTTTACACTTATTTTATCATTTCACAGTAATACTTCAGGTTATATGATATGATCTCTTTCCTATTTTTTTCCCTATTTTTAAAAGTTTCTACATCCACACATAAATCTTATAATCATTAAGATGAGTATGTCTTCGCAAGCATGTAACAATCCATGAAATTACTATTTTATATTTATCATCAATGTTTCAAGCTTAATACATCAACCATCCCTTGAACTTATCACGCTTTACCAGTTTAATTTGTATTTTGACGATTTTAATTTATCAAATTACTAAAATATATGACTTATAAACATTTTAAAGCTAGTTTAGGTGTTTATGAACTTTTATTTTAACATTACAAAAATATCGTTTAGACACCTTAGATAGTATTAAAAGTATTGATAAATCTTATAATTAGCAAGCTAAGGTGTCTAAGTAACTAGTTTATAAGTTTAAGGGGGCGTAATGAACAAAGATGTGAAGTTTAGGGAGCTACTATTATGTTATCCTTTTTATTGTAACGCACAAACATGCACATTTAGACATACAAGCTTTATGCATATACTCCTTGAAAGTTTAGTTTGTTAACGTATTATCAAATTCTTTATAATGATGGTTTACTTATATTAAAAATAAAATAAAAGTGTATTGTTCTTTAATAATGGTACAGGGCCCAGTACTGTTTAAAATGGAGATTCTTAATTTTAAAAGTTGCTACATTTACATATATTAATTATATAATCATTAATATGAGTATGTCCCCACATGTATGTAATAATTCCTATAATTATTATTTTATGTTCACCATTAATTTTTTCATGCTTAATACATTTGCAATCCTTGAACTTAATATATTTTATCAGTTTATCCCTTTAATTTATATATTGACCATCCTGATATACCAACTTACTAAATTGTACAATTTAAATACTTTTATTTTAAATTTTAAAACTATCATTTGAACACCTCAAATAATACAAAATATTGATAAGTCATGTATTTAGCAAGTTGAAATGCCTAAAACGTTAGTTTATAATTTGAGGAAAGCTGCTAATATATTAATCATTTTATTGTAATACATTGACATCTAAACATATAAGCTTCATGCATATACTCCTTGAAAGTTTGGCTTATTAATATATTACCAAATTACTTATGATTATGATGGTTTGCTATATTAAAAAAACAACATATTTTTCCAATGTATATATATATATATATATTAAAAAACAACATAAGATATGGATGTGTTTGGTATAAATGAATTTTATAAAATTTTATGAAATTCATTTGTAATACTAAATAATGTGTGTTTAATTTACATGAACGTGTTGTAGAATTGACTTCTAATTTGAAATTTTTAAATTTATAGAATTAATTATA
This sequence comes from Mallotus nudiflorus, assembly GCA_947683625.1. Lineage (NCBI taxonomy): Eukaryota > Viridiplantae > Streptophyta > Magnoliopsida > Malpighiales > Euphorbiaceae > Mallotus > Mallotus nudiflorus. Next base: position 17,445 of record CANTUR010001201.1, read on the forward strand.
GTTAGATCAAATTTTAACAAAATAGTTGAAATTTTCAAATAAATTTTACAACTTTTAAATCTATATTTCTAAATAACTAAAATACCCCTCATTATTTTTATTTTTTAAAATATTTTTCCCTCACTATTTTTATTTCAAAAATATCTTTATGTTTGAAAGGGTATTTTTTGACTAAAATTAAAAATTAAATTGAATTCTATATTCACACCAAATACAATAAAATAAAATATGAAATGAATTTCACAAACCATTCGCTTAGAAAGGGATGAAGAAAGTAGAGATAAATTTTGAAGTCGAACGTCACCCTTTGGATGTTCTTGGCTATTAGGGCTAACTCAGTTGCTTGCCCAAGCAAAATTCAGGTGAGCATTTTCTTCAATAACATATAACTACTTATTTTTGTGCTACAATTCATCACTTTGATTACTTATTTTATTGTATCATTCTTCAGCATAACCTTTTTTATTAATTTGATAATCCTAACTTTATCATTTTAATCTTGTTTTTTTTTTTAAAAAAAAATCTAATCACTTTTTCTTTAATCAATACTTTCAATAGTAATTCGATTATCATTCTTGTTGGACGTTTATCTACAACTAATCTCAATTTTCTTACCACTTACCTAGTTCTTCAATTATCTATACATCTTTTTAGGAAAATGATATGTTTTATCCTCAACTTTGAGTTAATTATTAATTGAATCCTACTTTAAAAGTCATTTGAATTTGCTCCTTTAACTTTATAAATTGGTCAATTCTATCCAATTTTATTTGAAAAGTCTAATTATATTTTTAAAAATGACTTTTAGATCCCTATAAAATAAATTTGACACTTATTCAATTTTATCTTCTACATTTTAAGAAAATAAAGTTTAAAAAATACTTTCAAGTTTTAATTTTACTATTATTGAAATAAATTTAAAAATTATTTTTTAAATATTTACATAACATTTTAATTTTTTATGTATCAATTAAAAAAATAAAAAAAAAGCGATAACTTGTGCATCAATTTATTTTATAGACTAATACTAATAAAAATTAAAATCAATAAAATAAGCACTTTTAACTATTATTATAAATAATATAAGAATTTTTATTGAAAAAATAAAAATTTATAAAAAAAATTTAGAAATTAATTTTTAAATTTATGTTAAGAGTAACAAAATTAGAATTTAAAAACATTTTCTTACATTTTTTTTTCTATAGAAAAAAAAAAGGATAAAAAATTACAAAGTGTCAAGTTTATTTTACATAGGGATCTAAAAGTAATTTTTAAAAATACAATTAGGTCCTTCGAATAGAATTGGATACAATTTATAAAATTGAAGGAATAAATTGAAATAACTTTGAAAGTAAAATTCAAATGATAATTGGCTCAAAATTTATGATAGAATTGATGGTTTTCTCTATCTTTTTTCTAAAAAAATTGAACATAGATTTACTTATATTCTTTATTATCTAGTACTGGTAAATATAGGTTTTTTCTACATTACAATCGTTTGTATCTATACAAAAGAAATAAGAACCATTAAATTACTTTTTATTTAATTAGAGCCATTAATTATCCTCGTATATCAATACCTATAATTTACATCGATGATTATTATTAAATAAGCATTAACCTAATTGTTATAATTTCATTTGTAGATATACACATGTTTGTACTAAAAAAATGACTTGTGAATATAAGATCAATATATAAGACTAATTGTTAGATTTGGATATAAGATTGTATAGTTTTTCAAGCTCTTATCTCATTTCTTTTTTTTTTTTCATAAAAACTAAAATTTATTTTTCTATTTGTTCAATTTACACATCAATCCATAAGCTCTATCCTTCATTTTTATGTGATCTACTACAGAACTTTTTTATTTTTTTTTTAATTTTTTTTGAGAAAGTATTACACAATATTTTTAATTATTGGTGTTATCATCTTATAATTTTTTTTATTACTTTATTAATAAAAAAGGATTCTAATTGCATTACTTTTTTGAATTAAATTATCTTAATTTATACAATTACAAATGATTTTACATTTTTTGTCTTCATTAACTATTATTCTCATTTCATGGAATTTTATTGCATAAATACAAATATAAAGAATCCAAATTTTATTAACCCAAGATCAAACACAATTTTATGATTCTTTAGCTAATAGTGCTATGATTTCATTTTCTTCACTAATAAGTCTAATTTTTATCAAGAACTCATAGAATAATCATTTAGACATAAATAGCATTATATGCCTACACTACATATATTTACTCACTCTTATACGTTTAATTGTAAAAATGACTAAAACTGCAAATTTTTATATATAAAATAGACATCATATAATTAATTGTTAAAATAATTTATATTCAAAATTTACCTGTTGTGGAAAATCTCCAGTTTCCATCATTGAATTAATCAAGACCTTCGCAGCACGATGTAAAGGATCTACATCTCTTTGAGCCTAGTTTATCACAAGTTGTGATAATAAAATTGAAAATGATGTTAATAGTATACATTTTAAAAAAAAAAAAACTTAATTAGTTGTTTGATTATATATCATACCTGCCCAGCTTCAATAAGAGCTAACGTTGCCCAACTGGTGCTTACAATATGTGATCTATAACAGTTTAAATTTGTGTACACCTGTAGATATAAGTGAATGGTTTTAGGACTAGACATATATATATACTATCATTAAAATAAAAGAGTTAATAATAATTTCTGGAATATCTAGTGATATAAAATTCAATTTTAAAGAGAACATGTTAAAACCTTATTATTTTTTATATAAATTTAATCTTTGGTTATATAACAAAAAATCATTTGTTATTGTACAATTTTGATTTTTATAATTTTGACCTCTGGTAAAATTAGTTATATGATTTTTCATAACATTTAGATATTCTATATTTTATACTTTTTATATTTTAATACCCTACTAAATAATATTGTTAATAATCAATAATATAGTTATTACATGGTAAAATCATTCATCAAATTACATAACATTTAACTAACTATAATAAATTCACAATAAATAAAATTTAGATATATTTTAAATTTTATTATGAATAAAAAGAAATAGAAGGTAACATTTTAATTTGTGTGGCTTCAATTTTTTTTAATAAAACTAGTCGTATGATTTTTTATGACACTATAAATTCTTGTATTTCATAAATTATTATAGTTTAATATTCTATCAATTAATATCATATTTTTTTTATATTAATTATTATAATTACATTAAATTTGAATGATACAATTATTTTGATATTTAATTTATCATCAATTTAACTATTTAAATATTTTTAAAAATGCTTTAAAGGAAGAAGTATATATAAATAGCATATGATTTAAGCGTTTATTGCTAAGATTTTTTTTTTTTTGACATTTTATTACTTATGATTTCATTTTAATGCCACTTAGGTGTCCCAAACTTTGACTTAGCTACAGTGTCATTGACTATATTAATAAATAAATAAATTATAAAATATGATAGAAATACTTTTTGCATTTTCTTCTTTCTTCTGTTATTATTACCACCCAAAACTACCATAAATTGACTTTATCTTTTTTCCTTTTTTTTTTTGTCTCTATTAAATGGTATAACATTGTAAATTGACTTTATCTTTTTTTTTTTTCTCTATTAAATGATATTTTATCAAGTATTTAATTCTTTTCTAATTTGTATTAGAGCTTGTTTTAACAAATAAATATTTGTTAGCATGAAAAAAAAAAAAATTTAAATGGTGTGATGTTACCTTATGTTCACTTGAGAGATAGCTTTCTCCCCAACCTCCACAATCTAGCTGCTTAGATAACAAAAAATCACAAGCTTTTCTAATACAATAGCTGTTTGAATAATTCCTTCCACCTGCTACCAGCCCTTTTATTCCAAACCATGTTCCATATAGGAAGCAAATGCCCCATGATCCATACCTAGTCAATATATATATATATGCAAAATATAAATTAAATATAATAAATATTTTTGTGCATGTTGAAGTTTTGTGGACCTCAAAAGTGTTAGGTCATTTTTGTACTAATGGACGCATAAATTTAGGTCATTTTCGTTTATGAATTCATTAACATTTCTAAAATCTAGTTTGTATTTGCTAAGATTGCGAATAAGCAAGGATTCAAAAATGAGAAAATTTTCATACCATGAGCCATCAGGTCGCTGAATACTTTCAATATATCCAATTGCTTTACTGATACATGCTTCTATTTCTTTTCTTCGATGTCCAGGATATAAGGCCATGAAGGATTTCAAACCTTGAATTGCAGCTGAGGTGCATTCCACATACCTATATATTTAGATGTTACGAACCAATAACTAAGTTTTGCATCCATTAGTCTCTTATATATGTCAAATCAAATTTGTCCCTGCGTTTTATAACAAAAATAATTTAATTTTTAAATTTTAAGAAGATAAAATAATTATATTTACCTACAACTAAAGTAATATATAAAATAATTAACTTTAAAAATTGCAAAAATGATGAAATCAAATATATATATATATATATATATATATATATATATATATATATATATATATATATATATATATATATATATATATATATATATATAAAAGTGAATGTAAGATCAAATTGATGAAAATTAATCATTTATCAAAATTATAACCCAAATTTTTATTTTCAAATATTGATGAAAATACGTATAAATTTTGAAAATGCAGTCGGTATTGTGATTTTGAATTTAAAAATAATTAAAAATTAAAGGATTAAACTATTTTATCTTATTAAGATAGAAAGATTAAAATATTAATTTTTTATAAAATAACTGGGCTACTGTATCTTATTCATTAAGATACTAATAGAAAATATTAATGTAAAAAAAATATTGATAAGATTAGAAATGGGAGATAAAAAAATTTAATTTTCAAATAGGAGGATAAATTTGCAAATAAGAGGAGAAAAAAATGAAGGGAAAAATATAATTTACTGTTTTAAGTATTCCACAATTAGGATTTGATCCTTATTACTAAAATATATATTTAAGGGATGTGTGTATGAATAGGGACATACACTTAAACCTAGCAATAAATTTTCCTTTGTGCTTGATATATATAAATTCTATAAATTTTATAAAATTCTTTTATAAATTTAAATTTAAATAAAAATTTTATAAAATTTATTTACAATTTCAACTTTTTAAATTTATGAAATTATTTATTATTAAAGCAAATTCTAACAAAATAGTTAAAATCTAAAAATGACTTTCATAATTTTAAATCTACATTTTTCATAATAGTAAAATGTCCCTTTTTTTTTATTTTTTAAAACGATAAAAGGAATATTCTAATTTTATAAAATATAGACTTAAAATTATGAATTCCATTAAAAATTCTAACAATTTTGTTAGAATTTGATTGAGGTATGAGTAATTTCATATAATTTAAATATTAGAATTGTAAATAAAATTCACAAAATTTTCATTTAAATCAAACACTTTATATTTTATTTTGCAAATGAATTCAATACAATTTTATGAAATTTATATGCACCGAACACTCTTAAAAATAAAATAAATTTTTTAGTGAGATTGAACCAAATTAAATACTATGTTAAAGCAATTTACAAGTGAAGAAATTGAAATATTAAAACAACTAAATCATGAATTTTAGTTGATCTTACTGATAATCTATCATGATATCTCCAAATATTTCAGCTGGGTTAATCATCTGCAATGTAAACAAATTAAGTGTAGTAAGACTTTGAATTTATTAGCAAACCAAAAGGAGGATATAGTATTTATATTACCTCTAACCACGCATAAGATCTGGTGAGCTCATATGATGCAAAACCTCCATTTTTGTTCTGTATTGTATTAATTAGGAAAATTTGTTAATCCTATACTTCGATTGATGAATTTAATTAGCTTCAAATCTCATTAATTTAGCTATTAATATTTTCTATACTAAGCAATATATATTAAAGATAAATAATTTTATTGCAACAATTTGATATTTATTTAGTATACTTGGTAAATAATTATGTTGAATTTAGTGACTATGAATGACTCATGGAAGTCCCTGTCAATAAGAAATAACAAATAAATTATAAATAATACTTGTGAATCACTGAGTGTTAATGAATGTAAATCACTTCTATAGTTGACGGCTAACGGCTAACTCAAGTAGTAAGACCGCATAGGAGTTCAGTTCGAATTCTATCTTCAACACATGATAGCTCACAAAATAAATTTATAAAATACTAACAACTAATCGACTCAAATAACATTAAAAAAAAAAAAAAAACAAAAAGATTGATACCTGTAATGATAATAACACATTAACAGCATCGAATAGTCTATCAGTTGGTATCACTTCTCCGACAACATCTGGAGGCATTCCAGACAACAAAATTGCAGCCTGCAAATGATGGAAAGTAAGTACTCAGTCATATATATGGTATAATATTTTATAAAAGTTACAAATTAACTTCTTATTTTTCTTTTATAAGTAATTGAGATAGATTTTGAATTTCCATTTTAATATTCATTTTATTACTTTGTAAATTGTAACCCATAAATTTTGATCATTAGGTTTTTAGTATATTATTATTGTTATGTTTTGATAAATAAAAGTGCGATAACAACTTGAAATATGTAAGTTAACATCTTAAATTTTTAACCATAAATTGTTTGTCTGAGAAAAAAAAAAAAAGGTGTTTTGTAATTTTTGCAAATATTAAATTTTAATCTCGTGTTACGATGCATATATGTATATTTTTGAAAAGTTATACTATTTCATTTTATTTTCTAACTGAAAATTACATATAAGTACTTGTGGTTTTTTTTTTAATTTTATAATGTTTCGGTACTTATGATTTCTCTTTGATACTGCTAATATGATAAAATTTGACAAATATTATAATTTTTTCTCTCCTCCAGTGATAGAAATATTAAATTTCAATTTTAATTAATTTTTCATGACTATAACATTGACTTAATAATAGTATCATTGTCAATTGTGTTCAGAATATTTTTGAAAAGTAAAAACATAATTAAAATTTTATATATATATATATATATATTATTACCATCTAAAACTAATATAAATATCTCCCTTATCCAGTGGTGTGAGATTTTAAACTTTTTAATACTCGAGCAAAGAAAAATTATTCCTATTCTAAACCATAAATCTCATAAGAATTTAAATCACAAAATATCCAAATATAGAAAAAATTAAAAAAAAAAAAGAAGAAAAATGTAGACTTTTAATAATAAGATATTAAAACCACAAGATGTTTAAGTTAGTATTTCTTTTTAATTTTTTTAACTTTAAAAAAAAAAGATGAAAAGATTTAAACTTACATGGCATGTGCCAACTCTGAAGGTGGCCTTATGCTGCCACTAGATTAAGGCCTTGCTTGGCTAAATTATTACTGATCATTGATGGATTTTAGCTAAAAGTTAACATGTATTTGGTAAAATTATTTATAATTATTGATATTTATGTGTTTAATGATAATTTTATATATCAATTAAGTTTTTAGAATTCTCAAATTCAGCATTTATTATTATTTAATTATTTATATGTTTAATTATATTCAATTACATATTAATTTAAAAAATATTTTATCTTTATAATTTTGAATATTAAAAATAATAAAACTAATACAATAAAATTATATAAATTTTTTTAGTATGTATGCGTCTCAAGGGAAGAAGTTAATATATAACAATATGACCATTAGTTTAATTTAAATATATAAAAAAAATTAAGTAATTATATCTAAATAAATATGGATAATTATATTTAAATTAATATTGAAGTTGTTAGTTGATAGGTGTCTCAACAGCAACCAGTTTCCATTTAAAAAAGACTAATCAAATATTATTTTCTAACCGTTAGGACCTAAATAATTGTCAACAGCTATGACAAACATCTTTAAGAAATGAAATTATGGATTGTATTATTCCCACCATGCAAAAATTATGACCACATTTTTTTTATTAAACCTAAATTTTAAGTTTTTTTAATAATTATTTATTATTAACCCAATTTTTTTATATTTTTATTTGAACAATCTAATTTTAATAAATTAATACAAATCATCTAATGCTAATGATATATAAAAACATTTATATGTCAACTATATTAATTATCAAAGAAAGTATTAATAAGTGTACTATAATTTAAACATTTTAATTGCTAAAAATTTGTGAATTTTATTTATATTAAATACCCTATAATTTTATATTTGTATCACTTAAAAGAATAAAATTTATTATATTTCATGATTTCTCTTTTCTATAACAATAAAAGCTTTAAAGTTAAATCTTAATTAATTTTTTTATTGCTTTAACTTTAAGTTTGTGATATTAAAATAACAACTATAATAACTATAACCCACCATGGAAGACCTAAAATATGACGCAATTCCTAAAATTTGATAATGAATTGCTATAAAAATAGAGAGTGTGTGTCTGATTATAATGTTACAATACTGAAAATATAATGCAGGATTGATACTCGATAAGAAAACATTACGAACCTTTAGAGCTTCAGCTGTACAATCTGATACAGGCCAGCCATTATCCGGTGTGGAAAAAGGCCATGCTCCTTTTGAAATGTGTCGATACCATTTGCTTAAATTATTAGAGCTGTCTCTCCTAACCTTAAAATTGAAAATTATAATTAAAAAACATTATATTTTCTTCCATAGAGAGACTATATAGAAAAAAATTAATTAGCTCTGTTTTTTTTTTTTTTGTATTATTCACTGTTGAAAGCTATTGTTTAATTTTTTTTTTTAAAATTATTATTTTCTATGTGATTATCCTGTAATGAGATATACAAAAACTGGTCAAATATATAGTTTTATCCCAAAGTTTACAAAATTTCATGTGATGTTTTTAATTTTTATTATTTTCTATATAATCTTTAAACTTTTATTTTTAACCTATTTTAGTCCTACAATTGAAAAAAAAAATCAGTGTACTTTTATAAATTAATGTGATATGAAAATTAAAAAAAATATGTGGACTAAAATAATATATAATTCAAAATATAATTGAAAAATTATAATTCTTTTACCATAGTTTTAATTCTAATTTTATTAGTTTAAACTTAATTTTTAAAATTTTATATGTTTTAAAATATTTAACATCAAGGGTTTCTAGTTCGAAATTGCACAAATTAAATATAATTGAAAAACTGAAAAAAAAAAAATAGGGTAAAACATGCTCAAAATAAAAGTTTTGAATGTCTAATAAAAGATAATAAAAATTGAACAGTATGAATGGTTGATCATATAAAATTCAGAGTTGAAATTATGCATTCATCGAAAGAAAATTGTTGCATCTTACTTGTGTATTTTTAATAAAATTGTGTGCTTTTTTCAGCACGGAACTATATTCCTTAGCATGGTTGGTAGCAAGGATTGCTTGAACGGCAAACGCAACATCCCACAATTGAGAGCCATTGTAACCCTGCAATTAACATATATAACCAGCTTACACAAATGTCAATTACATTCTTAAATTTGGAAATATAAAGTAATGTGTTGAGTTGAATATTACCTGCATTTTCATACCATCTTCTGCTATCCACAGATAATCTTTGATTCTTGGTAGATGGCACTTATATGCCTCTGAATTTGGATCCTCCACCCAGCAACAAAGCATGTTTAGAACCTATATATATATATATATATGTTCCATTTAGAGCAATGGAATATAATTTGAGAGACTAGGTGCTTATATTATTGGTTTTGTTATTTAATCTACAATTAATAAAGCCTAAACTTTCTAACATTTTCTCACTTGGAAAATATATTAATTGTAGGTTTCACAATAATAAGACAAACTTTAAAAATTTCTATTGTTAGTTCATATGAAAATAACGTTCGACCATCGTTCTGTGTAATAAGATTTCTGAGATGAAATCATAGCAGTAACTATATTATAATGTGATATATAACCTCCCATGATCACACATATCTGAATGATACTATTAGCATGAATACAAAAAGGAAGTGTGACGAGATGTAATAATACGTACATACTGATTATGCTTAATGTGTATAAGTTTTTTAATGAGATAACTATTCATCCCTAAATTTGTATAGATATTACTTATTATAGTTTTAATTTAGAGTTTACGATGAAATTAAATATATCAACAAAGTTTAAGTGCCTTAATGAAAATTAAAAAAAAATTAAGGTTTTAATTGACAAAATTTCAAAATATTTGAGGTTAAATAAAAAATTCTGCATTTGGGACCTCCAAGTGCACGTACCACATGCACCAATAGTTGACACATAACTTATAGGCGCTTAAATCACACTTGCTTGAGGCTGTGAGGCATGCATCACATGTGTTGGCACCTAAATAATGAAAATTTGGCTCTAAATTCAAGCATTATATAATATTATTTTCAAAGAAATCAACAACAAAATATAAAGTTATGAAGCATTAGTTCATGAAAACTTAAATCGATAGCTAATTGAAGTAAAATATGTATGTTATGTGGAAGTGAGCTAAGGAAACAAATCTACAATCATGAGGAGATGATTGAGATATTCCAATTAAGGAAACAATCTGAGTGAATAATTTGGGTGAGTGATCTATGGAGAGATTGTGGGTATAATTACTGTAATTTATATTAGGAAAAGTAGTAGTACATATAAAGATGTTCATCATTGTGAATAACATATATTGAAAGTACATTTTCTTGAATCACGTCTTGTATTCTTCTCTTTTATATTATGTTCTACATGGTATCGAAGTAGACCCAATGAATTTGAATCTCTACTAAACTAAACATATCCCAAACAATTTTTTTAACTGGAACCCTTTCAAACCCTAATCAAAGACCATGATAAAAAACTCATCCAATGTTTCACATGGAACTCCAACTATCATCCATACCCTACAAGATAATTCTCCTTTCCCAATCGCAATCATATTGAATGATAATAACTTCCATTATGATCACAACTTATTGAAATGAGAATTAGAGCAAGAAATAAATATGAATTTCTCACAGAATGAAACAAAGCCTTAAAGGCATGGCTCATCGACAATCACTAAGTAAAACATTGGCTCATTGATTCTATGAGTCTAACTTTAATGCAAAGGTTCATCCGACTACAAAACAATAAAAGAAATTTGAGATGTCATTTTAAAAACCTTTTATAATAACTCGAATGACACATAATTATTGGATTGAATCGAAAATCATTCACCAAACACTAGAATGGTAGGCCTTTATATACTTTCAATAAGGAACTTGTTAGTATATTCAAGAAAATAATTCCCAAACACTAGCAGAAAGAGAGGATGTCACTGGAGTTGTATCACTCTATAAACATATTACTCATATTCGAACACACTTTTTTTGGCCAATAAATATTATGAAAGGATCCACCTTTTGACTTTAAACTATGCTATGTATATGTTCATTGAGACTACAACCGGTAGATAATGATGGAACAAAAAATCCTACTAGACAACACAATCCTCGCACTCAACAATAGTTAAAAGGAAAAGCACCAAGTAAGACTAGCTCATAATCTTGTTGGGCACTCCAAGGAGCATTACTATGAGATTATAGGTTATTTAGAGTGGTGGGACTTCACAAGAAGCTCAGTAAAGCTAATGTTGTTCAGTAAAGCTTATAAAATTTTAGCCTAACCATTGCTTGTTTCAGGACATTACAACATAATGGATTCTTAGTTCTAGTGTTAAACAAGGGAAACAATACTATCTTGACTTATAAGCTGGAGCAATTACACCAATAGGACAATTTAATAGTGTAATTGGCAATGACGCATCCCGAACCCAAGTAAGATTATGGCATCATCATCTGGGACACTTATCTCCAAAAAATAAAATTAAACTTATTCAATTTTAGCGAATCCCGAGTGGAAGAAGGCCATGAATGAAGAAATGGAAGTATTATAAAACTCCATATGGAGAGGAAATAAGATTATCGAATGTAAATGGATATAGACAATCAAGCTCAATTCATATGGGAGTATTAACTAATACAAAGTTTGACCTGTTGCAAAGGGATATACTAAAAAAATATGGGATTAATTATAAAGATACCTTTGTTCCTGTTGTAAAATGAACACTATCTGAGTCTTTATCACCATAGTAGTAAACCTTGACTGGCCATTAAGACAGTTTGATATGAAGAATGCATATCTAAATGGAACCATAGATGAGGAAGTATACATGGATCCTCCACCCATAACGAATTATGCAGACAAAGTGTGTAAATTGAAAATGGCATTGTACCGTCTCAAGAAATCACCTTAAATATGGTTTGGAAGACTTTTAACTTTCATGAGGAAGATTGGTTATAAAAAAAGTGACGTTGACCATCCCTTATTCATTAAACAAATGATGGATAAAGTCGCTTCATTAGTTATATATGTGAATGATATAATAGTAATGAGAAATTATTTGAGTGAAATAGTAACACTCTAAACACAACTAACAATCGAGTTTGAACTTAAAGATCTAGGTAACTTGAAATACTTTTTGGGATTTGAGGCTACTAGATCAGCTCAAGGCATCTTTCTGTATTAACGAAAATATAATATAGACTTATTAGCTTGTATTGGCATGCTCAACTGCAAGCTAGTTGAGACTCCAATTAAAGTAAACCATGGACTATCAATCTAAAAAGACTAAATCCCCACTGATAAAGCTCGATATCAAAAGTTGGTAGGGAGACTAATTTACTTGTCTCATATTAGACTGAATATTGCTTATGCAGTAAGTGTTGTAGGTCAGTTCATGCACTCATCGAGCCAAAAACACATGGAAGCTATATACCAAGTTCTAAGGTACTAGAAATCTTCTTTAGTAAAGGGTTATACTTTGGTAGGAACAAGGATCATGAAATTATGAGATACATTGATGCAGACTTGCTTGGAGATCGAATAAATCGAAAGTCAACATCTTGATACTTTACATTTGTTAGAAAGAACTTAGTCACTTGATAGTGCAAAAATAAAAAAGTCAAAGCAAGATCAAGTGTTGAAGTAGAATTTCATGGAATGGCTCATGGAGTGTGTGATTTACTTTGGATTAGACGTATTTTACAAGATCTCAGTCTCAGTCATCTGAAGCCTATATTGTTGCACTGTGACAATAAAGCAACCATCGCAATTGCAAATAACTTAGTTCAACATGATAAGACTAAGCATGTAGAGGTTGACCGTCACTTTATCAAGGACCACTTAAATAAAAAAAAACTATCACACTTCCATTTGTAAATTCTCGAGCTTAGCTAACATATGTTTTGAATAAAACAGTACCTAAAAAATGTTTTCGTAGCTCACTTAACAAATTGGAAAATTTAAAGAAGGTAAAAAATCAATTAAGTTATAGGAATATGTTAAAAAGTTTTCAAAAAAATTTTCATATATTTTTAGAACTTAATTTGATTATTCTTATGTATAAATATGACTCCAAATAGGAAAATAGAATGTCCCTCACAAATAACACATGTGGCAAAAGGTGTAAATATTTAGATGTAGAGAGTAAGGTTTGAACATTGTTCTCTTTATTAACCATTATTGTAGTGGGAAATTAAACTATTTGAACTCTATTGATTGACAAAAAGAAAATGGAAAGATAGAATAAAAGCTTACCATAATAATTAGGTATATTGTTTACCAAATTTTAAAATTTGGCAAAACTAATCCAATTTAACAAATTATTTGCAAATTTAGCGCAATTGCAATTTGATCAATATATGACATTTAAGGTGAAGTAATTAATCTCTGTTTTTTTAAATTTCATATTCACATCATCTAAATTCTAATTATAATAGTTAGTTAGACTTCAATTAGTTACAATAGTTAGTTAGACTCCAGTCTCAATAATTTAAAAAATATATAAAATGAGAATGAAAAATTTATTTAATGGACTAATACACAAATGAGTCCTTCAACTTATGAAATGGGATCAAGTAGGACCAATTTAAACTTTTTCAACAAATAGGACCAATACTTTTATTTCAAGGCCAAATAAACCAAAACTTTTGTCAAATTAAGTGCGTACAATACATCTTCTCAAAAACATAAAAGAGATAAATTTTTTATTAATAAAACTTTACCCATCAGTTTTTACATGTTTTCTCATGTATGGAAAAAAAAATTATTTTTAAATAAAAAATTAAACTAAAAACTAGTTTGCAAAAGACACAGTGCATACAAAAGACACTGATAGCCTTTTAAAGCGTTGTAGTTCTGCTAACCCAATTCTCCAATATATTATAAATGCTATTTTTTAATATTAAATAAATTCTGATTAAAAAATTAATTTTTATTGAGAATTTGATTGTCATACGTCTGATGAGTGCATAATTGGATTTATTTGGCCTTAAAATAGAAGTATTGGTTTTATTTGTTAAAAAAGTTTAAATTGGGCCTATTTGATCTTGTGCCACAAGTTGAAGGGCTCATTTGTGTATTAGTCCTTTATTTAATTTGTAAAAACTATACTCATCTCCTTTTTTACCTAGTTTAAACCTTCATATAAATGTAGAGTAATTTGATCAAATAGTCACTAAACTTTATTCGCGATTTTAATTTAGTTATAAAACTTCAATTTGTAACTTTTTGGTCACCAAACTTCAATTTTTGTTTTGAATGTAGTCTTTGTCTAATATTTTAAGGTTTAAAATTATACAATATTACCATTTTAGTCCAAAAGATTATTTCCTTGCAAATAAGTCCATGGGTTCTAAAAATAATAAATAAAATACAAATATATTTTTTAATTTTCTTCATGTCTTCTATTGTAGAAAGTCTTGTCTATTATTTGTGTTTATTTGACTGGTCTAATACTAACAGTTTAAGAGTCTTAAGATAATAATTATTTGACGCAATATAAGAAAATAGTAATATTCACTAAGAATATCATAATCAATATATTGTGACTTTGTTGAATACAATAAATTAAAATTTAATAAGTTTTTTTTTTTGTACAAATTACAGTATTTTTAGAATTTTTTTTAAATATGGAGAAAAAAGGTAAGAATTAAATGAACTATTGTAACTAGAATATTTAATATTTATCACCGTATTTTATAAAAAATTAAATATTTATAATTTGTTATAAGTTTAGTTTATAATTTGAATTTCAAATGACTGTTTATTAATAAAAAAAATTATTGCACATTTTGTATTAAATTTTTTAAAAAAAGGCTCAATTGTTGTAATCTTGATGGATTATTGGAATATAAACTCTCTCTTCGATTTCTCATTTATCTAGAAATTATTTTAATCTAAACTAAACAAATGATCTAAAAAATATATTAATAATATTAATAATATACAACTTTTTATTGTATTCAATAGAGTTACAGTGTTGCTTATAATATTTTTTTTGTAAATCCTGTCCTACATCGTAGAATTTTTGTCTTAAAACTCTTAAACTTGTATTATTAGACCAGTCAAATAAGTACAAACAATGGACAAGACTCTTTACAATGGAAGGCATGGAGAAAACAAAAATATATATTTTTAGTTTATTTATTATCTCTAGAACCTATAAACTTATTTGTAAGGAAATAATTTTTTGGATTAAAATGGTAATATTATATAACTTCAAGACTTAAAATCTTAGATAGAAATTACGTTTGAAACAAAAATTAAAGTTTAGTTACCGAAAAATTACAAATTGAAGTTTCGTAACCAAATTGAAATCGTGAATAAAGTTTAGAGACAATTCGAATAATTTATCTTATAAATGTATTACTATTATTATAAATATTAGCTAATTTAACTCAAATGTCATATACGTATTTATTACTTAATTCATAACTAAATTACAAATTGTATTAAAATTATAAATAATGTGTTAAATTCAACTAGTTTTACTCGGTTTTACAGTTTCGAATAAATATGTAAAAGATTAAAAAGGTTGTAATTTTTGGTATGAATATCACTGAAAATAATAACAAAAATATTAATGGAACATACCTTGTTTACAGGGCCAAGGCAAATAAAATGAGTGCTTTCATCCTCAAAATGAATAAGTTGCATGATGGTATTTAGGGCTGATGATCTTAGCCTTGAAAAAGGCCACTTAGTGAGCAGGGGCTCACCAACCTTGTGAAGAAAACCCCACAATACGTCTTGAACAAAAGGATGTGGATAATACAAGTCTTCCTGCAATTTTCAAACACAATTTTATTATTATATATGATTTTAACATGTTTGTCACTAAAATAAACATAAAAATTATTTTATAATAGGTACTACTATATTCTAATATCTAATTTTTAAATTTAATAATATATTGTGCTTTTCATTATTAATGTAATTTATATATCTCGATTGTATTTCTGTGTGAGTGTGTGTAAGTTTAGAGGATAAAAGATTAAAAAAAATAAATATATAAAAAGAATTATTTCTAAAAATTTTAGTTACACCTATATTTCACATAAAAATCACAAGGGCATTAAATTTTTTGGCTAAAAAAGTAATGTTAATGAATTAATTGAATATGAAAACTTATTATCACAATTTTTCTCTATCCAATCTTCATACAAGTTACTAAAATGGCTAATTTTGGAAAAAATAATAATAATAAATTTTAATCAAACAACAAAATAAAATGCTTATTTTTTTAAAGTAGGATTTAATCAATTTCTGAATTTTACAAAATCTAATTTCTTATTTTATTTTAGTAGGATTTAATCAATTTCTGAATTTTACAAAATCTAATTTCTGCAATACATATATACATGTAATTTAATTATCTTATAGATAAAAATTAATTTTACTCTCATGCTGAAATAATAAAAATTTATTTTATATTTTATTGTTATTTAAAAATTTTAATTTTTCAAATATAATGCTAAAACTATCACTAATAAAAATATTAAATATGTTAATGTTAATTTCTTTTACAGTAACTTTTATTATGTAATATAAGTTTTATATAAATTATTATCAACATTATATAATATAATATTAAATAAATTATTATTTTTTTAAATTAAATTTAAAATTATAAATAAAATTAAAATAATTACATATTCCATAAATATTTTAGTCACTTTCAATATAATAAAAAGTAGTATACATAAAAGAGAAAACTCAAAAAAAAAAAATCACTTTGTAGAGTAAAATTCTAGTATTATATTGGATACTTTATACTTAAATAAAATTTACTTATATTTTATTAACTTTATTAAGCATGCCAAATATAGTAAAGTGCAAAAATATTTTTTAAAATTTTCATATTTAAAAGTTAATATTTTTTATAAATTTCTAGTATTTTTAAATTTTATTTTATCAAACAATAATTATGAATATTAAAATAATAAATAATTAAAAAATTTTAAGTTGACTTTATTTTTTATTTACTTTATTTTCACTTCACTTTTATCATTATTGAATGAAAGTATATTAAATCATCCAATAGTATTAGTGATTGTTGAGAAAGTAAAATTAATTTTTTAAAAATTAAAGTAACCATACACTACACCTAAATAAGTTACCTAATAATAATAATAATAATTTTAATTAAAAGACATTTTTACCTTTAAACTAATATGTTTAAATAAGAATAAAAATATTAATTTTAAATTTATTTAATTTATTAAATGACTATTTAATAAAAAGCATACAACATATTTGTAAGTTGTTATTACGTGTATTGAAAATGATAAAAAAAATATTTAAAATTTTGGTAACTTGATTTTTTTTAATAAGTTTAGAGGCCAAATATTTAAAATGAATCCTTAATGTGTTAAAAAATAAACGTATGAGAGTTTAATACATATGTATGCCATAGTTGTGAAGTCTTTTTCTTATTATTATTATTTTTAATATATTAAAAAAAATAACTTTTATCTTTATAAAATAAGAAAGAGACAAATTAGTATATTGATGAAATTATCACTTAGTATACTTATTTTTCATTTTTTAAAAATTAAAAGTTATTTAAAAAATTATATAAGACCTACTACAAAATAAATTCAATATTTAATTAAAAGTTATTTAAAAAATTAAATTTACATATGATAAATTTTTAAATTTATGATAGACTATTGTTTTAATAAAATTTTTAAAAATTATATATATGTTTGTGTAGTAAAATATGACAAATTTTCTTTGAATGTTAAAGCTTTATATTTTTTTTTTCAAAAAAAGATAGAGATTTTAAATACTTTCAAATAAATAATTATGAAATAATTAAAAATTTTAAATCATCTGGAGTAATAATTATTCATAGTAAAAATATTTTAAAAAATTATTATAATGAAAGTAGTTTATGAATTGAACAATTTTTCAACAGTAAATTTAATTTTTTTGTTATTATATATGTTTTTTATTTAATTTTAAATAAATAATTGTTTACATTAATAAATTGGAGAAATTAAATATTTTATCAAAATTTAATTGGGATAAAATTGTCAAAAATTTGAAACATTTGGATTTTTTATACCATTAGACTATTATAGATTCAAAAAATTAAAATGGGTAATTTTGATATTTTATAAGATGCTACATGAGCATTTTTATATAATTTTGATCAGCAAACTATTTATGCTAAAATTGTCAAATATTTATCAAATTGAGACATTTTTACCAAAATTTAAAAATCGGCATAAATTTGTAATAGGTTGCAAACCCTTGGATTGTTCACACCAATAGGCCTTTTATATGGTCTACTAGTGGGAAAAATCCACACATTTGTGGCATTTTGTAATTTTATTAAAACTTTTTAATTTTAACAAAAATGTCCTAATTTATCAAATATTTGACAATTTTAATAGAAATAGTTATTTAATCAAAATTAAATAAAAATGTTAATATGATATCTTATAAAATATCAAATTTATCCTTCTTCATAGTAGTCAATAAGTATAAAAAATTCAAATGTTTAAAAATTTAGCACTTTTATCCTAACTTTAAATTTTGATAAAATATTTTAATTTCGTCAATTTATTTGACTTTTATACACTTAGGACAAAATAATAAAAAATAATATGTACTATTGAGATTTTGTTAAATTGCTAAATGATTATCGCTATAATAACTTTAAAAAATTATTACTTTTAATAATTTAAATTTCACACATACAATTTTTAAAAATTTATTAAAATAGTAATAATTAATAATTTTATTTTTATTTTTCCTACCAATAGACTTTCATAAATTAATAATTAATTTTATTATCAATCAATTAACATCTGGCTTAACTAATAATTTTTTATTTTAAATTATTAAGATATGTACATTTTATTATATATTTATATTTGAATAAAATAATGTATCAATATTGTTTATGTATACTTGAAGAATAAAATATTTAATCAACATACCTTGGCACAAAGATATCTAGCTTTGTCCCAATCAATGTGGTAGTAGGGAAGAGGATAGAGCTCTCTCCTAATTGATAAAATAAGACTATTAATTTGACCCACAAACCTCTTTCCATATAAATACGACATCGCAAGATACACCATTCGACAATGACACCATAACCGTCCTGTATGAAATAATTTTTTTTTTTATTGTATCTAAAATAAAATAAAATATCTTATTTTCTTTAAAAAAAAAATAGAATCACTATCATTATTATATTTTTTTAAATAATAATAATAATAAATTTTAAGTAAAAATTGAAGAGAACCTGGATGTATGGGAGCAAAATAAGGAAGAAGCCATATCTCTGGGAGCAATGGATTGTTACCACTCCATTCATATACTCCAAGTACCTACATCTCATCATCTTTATTTAATCAATTAAAAACATTTAGTTATGACAATCACATGAATATTTCCATTTAGGATCACTATCAAACTCCTAAATTTAATTTTTTTTTTAATTATTATTAGATGACAATGTTGTGGCTTTTGTATTTCATTTTGGTGTCTTATGACTACTAAAAATCATATTAAATGGAGTTCATAATTTAATTTTTACTGAAATTGAAAATTTTCCCTCCATTATTTTTTTTTTCTTTTGCAAATGGATAATGGGTATTATAAAAATGCCAAATTTTTTTATTAATGTTAATGAATACTGAATGCATATATATATATATAGAATAAGCCAAACCGAAATGCATTAAAATTAAAGAAAAAAAGAAGTGGAAATAAATCTTACAGAAAGCCACATCTTCCCCCAGGAAGGAATGTAAGTGACCCCACCATGATCAACAATCCAATTTCTGGCTTTCTCCATGGCACCATCTCCACCTTCCATTTCTTCTCCGAGCAATCTCAGCATCACATATGACATGGCACTGCCGAACATTGTGCTCACCCCTTCTATATGTAATCCCCACCCTCCATCTTCATTCTTTTATTTATTTTTTCATTTTTATTCAATTAGACACAACGCAAAACAAATATATATGTATTTATTTCATAATAATAATAATAACAATATCACTTCTATAAAAACATTTTATCGCATAGAATTATTTAAAAAGGAAGAATTCTCTACAACAAATTATTTCTAACAAAAAAAAGTAAAACGAAAATGGACCATATTTTAAAAAAAAATAATCTAATGTATGTACGTAATTGGAATATTAATTAATTTATAAATTTGTAAGAACCTGGTGGTTATACATATAACGGAGGATTTCCTGTTGATGCTGAAGAGGCAATATGGTATTTAGGGCACCCGTCACGTATAAGCTAATCACCTGCAATTCCAAGGTTTATTTTTTTCAGTTACTTCCATTTTATGTGAAATTTCCTTCGTTTAATTTAGTATTTCATTAATACAGCTCAAATATTAATCTCAATTCACCTTATCATATATTACCAAAGTTTAACAAATAGCAAATTTTTTGGCATACAGAACTAACTTTTATATTTAGGGGTCAGTTTAATTTTTATTACAAAATTCATTGCTAAATTAATTCAAAATAGTGTAAAAGAACTAATTTAATTATAGATGAAAAGTTTAGGGGTCAAATTCACCTTGTATTAAAGGTTAAAACCTTTCAAAAAAAAAAGAAAGAAAGAAATTTAAGAGTTAAAAAAAAAAAAAAAACTCTTCCTATAGTATAAATATTTGTATTTGTATAAATGAAAGTAAATTTGTTTTTCTTTCATCCCTTTTCAGATTGACTGTAATATTTTTCTTTTCATTTTAATAAAGTGGTGCAAGTTTGTGGGTGATGTTGGTGCTATTGATGTGCTAGTCTAGCTAGAATATCTTGATGCACTTCCTGCTGCATTTCTGTTCTTAACTCTTAAAAAAAAATTTAATTGAATTTATTTTTATTTAATTATAATCATTGATTATTTTTAAATACTAATATCTGTAAAATGTATCAATATCTACAATAAAATTAATAGTAATATAACGGTTGTAATTTTATTTATATAAATATGAATGTTTGTAATTTAGAAAAACTAAAATAAAAAAGAGAGAGAAGAAGTAGGAGTATAGAAAATTACCAAGCCTGGCAAAAGGAACAAAGGGCCACCATAATCGCTAGGCCAGAAGCCATCTTCAGTCTGTAGAGTTGAGTAGAAATTGAGAGCCTTTTTCAATGCGGAAGCCACCACCTCCTCTGTCATCTCTTCTTCACTTCCCATTTTCTTCATTTTTTCTCCCTTTATCTCACACCCTTTCTCCTTTGCAAACTTTGCATTTAAGCGTAATTCATATTTACACATCCATTATCATACAAATAATTAATGCTAAATTGTCACAATTCAAAAAATTCAAACAACAGAAGTATAATTATCTCTTTTTTTTTTTTTTTCTTTTTTAAGTAGTTCATTCTAGTGGCAATGACTGAAGTTCTCAATTTTTATAAATAGTTGGTAGCTTATAAATGTGAAATGTTTAATAAAATTTCATTAGTAACTAATTTTTAAATATCACCATACACTTAAAATTTAGTAGACTTCGTGGAAATTTACCTAACAAAAATGATAGCCCTTGAGTCTACAGCAATAAAATTTTAAATTTGAATTATGTTGGAATGGTATATTAGTCTTCATATCAATAAAAACATAATATATATATGATAAATTTAACTGTTATATGTAATATATTTGGAGTAATTAAGAATTAAAAAAAAAAAAAAGGGAAATAAACAGATAGATTTGGCCAACCTGGAGTCTCATTAGGAGATCAGAACTGTGTTTAGCTTGAAACCTGTTCTTTGTGAACTCATTTCTAAGCTTCTCAACTTGAGCTCTCTCTTGAGGGGTTCCAAGATTTGGATCAAACTCCCAAAATTGTCTGCCAATATTATTATTGCAACTTGTAACTCTTTCATCATTCTCTTCTGATGATACCTTCAGCTTCCACATTACTTACTTTAAATTTAACAAACGCTTCTTTCTTTGCATATAACTAAACAAATATGGTGCACAGAATTCTTGTCTTCATAAACAACAATTCTAAACCTCCTCCTTAAATAAACAACTCTAATGCGAGTGAGGAGAAAGTACTCAAATGATAACTTTTTTTAAAGAGTGTTTTAAATTATAAAATTCAATCGTCCATTTAAAAAAAATAACTATAATCTATTATACAATTCATTAATATCTAAATTATATATTCTTCCTATTAAAAAAAATAAACATCCCTGTTAATCTTTTTAAAAAAATCATGAAAGTGTCCCTCCGATTAATAAAAGAATTTTTCTAGGTTGGCAAATTTTGCAGGGAATATTGCATGGAATGTCGCTCCAAGATTGCCTATGGAACTGTAAAATTAACATATATATATAAATACTTATTTATTTGTCATATATGAATGATTGATCCTTAATCATAATCATGATGATTAAACGTTTAACATGTCTTCTATATTTTATCAAGTAAAAACACAAAAAAACTTATTGATGGAAGAATGCTATTTCGTTTTTGCAATATATATTAACCTAAGCTTAGGTATTTTAATCTAGTTGTCCCAAGAAATTAATTCCTTTTTTTTTTCTTTTCTTTTTGTGGATGTTTCAATAATGAGGGATCAGTAATACGTTTTCAACCATATTCCAAAATTATTTATAATTTTTCTAATGCATATGATAATTTTTTTTACAAGTGGGCCAAATTTGTCCTTACTTTTAATTATCTTGTGATTTAAATGTTTATTATTAAAACTTCGTATTTTTCTGACATTAATACTTTTTGACTTTATTTTAGTACTACTTAGATGATAAAAATATGACAAACATTGTAATATTGCTCTTTTGTGATGATAAAAAAATTAAATTAAATTTATTAATATCTTATAGCTATAATTTTAACTTAGCAATAATAATGCCATCGTTCTATAATGATTATAATTTTTTTTATAAAATAACAAATATGAATGAAATATTTTTTTATATTTTTCCGTCACATAAAACTCTCGTGAATAGACTTATTTTATCTTCTCTTAAAATTTTTAATTTTTTAGAATGTTCGAGTTGAAAGAAATTGCAAATGTTATAAACTACAAATCTCATAGTTAAAATCGCAAGATACTAAAGTGCTGAAAAAAAATTATAATCACAAGATCTATTTGGTAAATTGTTGTTAATAACTCAAAATTGTTGTTAATAGCTAATAGTTAGAGCTAGGGATTGGTAGTCGATAATTTATTGCTATGGGATATTTAGATTAGTTGATATAGATAGCTTATATAGATTTTTTTCAATCAGTTTATATTTTAGGTGTTAGACGAGGTTTCTAAATCAGCAGCGACAATTGTTTTTACTCAAAATAACTACAAATTTTATCAGCTCCATTTTGGAGTTTTTTTCCATCAAC
The DNA here is from genome assembly GCA_947683625.1 of Mallotus nudiflorus. Taxonomy (NCBI): domain Eukaryota; kingdom Viridiplantae; phylum Streptophyta; class Magnoliopsida; order Malpighiales; family Euphorbiaceae; genus Mallotus; species Mallotus nudiflorus. Next base: position 41,189 of record CANTUR010001201.1, read on the forward strand.
TAATAGTTGATTTAAATTTGTTTTATATTTAGACTATATTACCCTTATTAAAAATAATTAATAATAACTACCTTATTTTTAAATTAAATGCATATCATTGAATTTTTATGATTTATAATAAAACTAATATTATTTTAAATTCTATCTAGAAATTAAATAATTTTAATATATATATATATTTACAAGATTTACATTTTAACATTAATTTTCAAATAGTTTCTATCCACAATTTTAATAATAAATAAAGTAAAAATGATAAATTATTATATATTACTATATACATTTTCTATAATTTACATAATTAGAAAAAGATATTATCAAATTATAGTTAAAAATAACGTATACTTTTAATGGTATTTTAATTTACTAACAACAATAACAACTAACATAATTTTATCAAATGATTCATATATATTAGCTGCTAGCTATCAACTAATATAAATAACTTAACCAAATATATTCTCAATGTTTGGTAAAATTACAATAATTATTATAAAATGTATTTAATTATAAATATAAATATTAGTTAATTTGTATACGTGTAATCATATATTATATTTATTTTTCTAAATAATAGATAGAATATGATTTTATTATTATGATTTCCTCTCGGCCCTTAAAACCGTAATTTTGCGAGCATTTCAATGTGTAGGTACACTAATTGATTATAAATTGAGCTTTCTAACTTTTAATACAGACCATATATGCATTCATCGGATGATTAACTTGTTGTAATCTGAATTTTAATTAATTATTAATTTAAGTATGAGATTATTTAATATTAATTATTATTTAATTATTTATGAGATTATTATATTTGGTGTAATTTTATTTAATTATTGATTAATTATTAAATGTACAAATATTTTAGAAGAAATTTAAATTTTGAAAATATTAGAGTATTATTATTATTTTAAAAGTTATTATTATTTTGTATATTTTTCTTTTTTCCTTTTCTCCCTTCTTCTTCCGATCGATAGTGCCACCACCACTGCTAGCCATGTCGCCGCCATTTGTTAGTGCCGCCAACAGCAGCAGCAACTTTTTCTCTCCCTAACGACACCACCACTCCTTCTCCCTCACTTCCTTCCTGGTTTCTCTCGGTGACCAAATTGCTCAAGGGCTTCCTGGCGATGATTCCGGTCACTCCAGCTGCCGCTACCAGTCTTGATCGGAAGCTCTACCTCCGGACTTCATTTTTCCTTACTCAATTTATCCGGATAACTTTGGTAACGACCTCAATTTTGTGAAATTGTTTTTAGGTTAATTTTGTGTATTTTGTTAAATTGATCTTGAATTTGATTTAATTCCAATAACTGCTTTGATATTATATGTAATTGAGGTTGAGATCTAACTAATGGTGATTTTTAAATTTTTTTATGATTTTTCGAATTTTTCTGGTTCAGATTACTGTTCATGTAACTGTTCCGGTCATGAAAATTTTATATTTTTAATAAATTCTATTAATCATGTAAAATAAACTTTGTTAAGAAAGTTTTATGAAATTATGTATGGAAATTTAAATATGAATTTCTAAAGGTTATGTGTAATTATGTATTTTTGAGAAAATATTAAAATTTAATAAATTATTTGATTTTAATTGAAATTGTCATTAATTATTCTGTTTTAGAATATTTTTTTATTAATAAAAGTGTAAAAATAAGTTTTATAACTGTTTCCTAATTTTTAATTATTTAGTAGTTATTTTGGGAAATTAAATGAAAAATAAATTTATTTATTATTTTTGAGCCTAAATGAGTATTTTATTATTTTTATGATATTAGTAAGTGATTTTAATAATTATTTACAATTTATGCTAATTTATTTGAAAAATGGAAATTTTATGCTATTAATGGATTTTATTAGCAATTTATTAATTAATAACTAGAATTTTTATTATTTATTTGGAAAATAAATTTCTTTAATATTTTTATGATATATTTTGGTGATTTGAGAAATTATATTATTTTATTGTATATTTGTGATGTTGCTTCTTGTTTAGACATGAATTGTAGTTTGGGAGCCCAACCCGACATGTTGAGTTTTGAAATTATTTGAAGTATGTTTTTGTGCTGGAATGACTCTACTTTTTGTAGAGAAATGTTCATTTTATAAAGGAGACTCTACCAAATTTTCAGTAGATTTTTCGTAAAATGTGACATTGGGTATGTGTTTGGTTTTGAGTCTTTTATTAGAGTTGAACCTTAGATCGAGTTTTCTCTAAAAATTTAGAATAAATAAGATTAGGATTTTTATCCCAATTATTTTATTATTATTTTTCTATAACTGTGCTGAGATCGAGGCCTACAAGACCGGGTTAGTCAAGTCATTTTAGAGGAACGCACTCCACTTGTGAGTTATTATTATATACATGCATTGCATGTAGAAAAATTATTGGCATCCATATTTTCAATAATTATGAATTTATTTATGCTATGTTGCATTAATTAATTGTTATTGTTGATATATATATGTTTGTTTGCATATATATAAAGTTGAATATTTATTTGTATAAATTGGATGTTGTTCATATTTAATATATGATTTTATTATTTTATTTTTAAAATGTTATTTTGGAGGATAGTTGTAGAACGTACTACTTAGTGGGCTACACTAGAACTGTTATGCAACAGTATGCTAAATACTGGGCTATGAAATTTTTATTGATATGAGATATGATTAAATTGATTATTGAGATTTGTGGTGAGAGAGTGGTGTGACTGCAGAAGCTCGGTTGACCTAATGTCTCGGGGCAAGTCACACAGTAATGAGACTGCGAGAGCTCAATTGACTTAGTGTCTAGGGGCCAGTCTATTGTCAAAAATTGAGAAAAGAAATATTTTTGGAATTAAATGAGCTTGTTGGCTAGTGAGATTTAGTAATCGAGGTTACAAAATATTTTAGGGCTCTGCTCCGGTCCTCTACTTAAATCTTTTTGCATTTATTTGTTTATTGTGAAATGTGGTTTCGAGCATATGTATGAAATGCATGTATAAAATAAATAAATATAAATAGATAAATATATAAATATTATTGTACTGATGCTTGAATGTCTATGTCTTAGGGTTGCATGCATATATATAATAATGATTCACTCAGTGAGGTTTGACCCCTCTCAATTATTTTTCAAGATCCTTCTCGTCAAACCTCTTATAGTAGTTCCCTTCACCGGACCCTTTCCTCTTTGGCTGATTTATGTAAACTTTAAATTATCTTTTCCTTGTATTGTTAGACACTACAATAGTATTGTATATTTGTTGTATGCTTTGGTTGTTATTAATGGTAGTTATGTATTTTGAATATTGTAAGATATTTTATTAAGATATTATTTATAGAGATTCTTTTTCATTATTAAAATTTTTAATTCTGAGCATATTTATGTTTATGTTTTATTGAGTTTTAATATTTTAAGGCTTGCTACGGGTTCCGGATTCTTGTGAATTCCCGTTCCCTAGCATCGGTCATGACTCCTAGGTTTAGGTCGTGACAAAGTTAGTATTAGAGCCTAGGTTTAGTATGGTTGGACCTAGGTCGCTAGAGTTTGAGTTTTCTTTGAAGCTACTGTAGTAATTAGGTTCGATTATATCTTTGAAAGTCTTCTTTGCTTTAGAATTTTGTGTAACCATTAGGATGTCTATTTTTGTCTGAATTGTGTTTGTTTATGTTCTTTTCAAAATAAGGAGGAGAGCGGAGGTCGCTCCACCGGTTGTTGAGGCTGAGGATGAGGAGTCTTACCAGGATGAGATTCCATATCTTGAGTTGCTGGTTAGGCATAGGGGTACAGGTAAAGGTAGACCTAGAGGAGCATTAGGTCACCATAGACAGAGAGAGCTATAGGATAAGGAACCTGCAGGCTAGGATTTTGAGGGAGATGCTTTTACACTAGAGGTTTAACAGGGTGTAGCAACTATACTCCAGGTCATACCACCTTTATAGCCTCTTTATTAACAGGGAGTTCAGGGTATGTCAGACCCAAAGGTAGCTTTGTTTTACACTAGAGTCTATAGGATTTCATTTGATGGGACTTCAAACTCACTTAATTTTCTTCATGTGATTGAGTAGAGGACTCAGACTGCATACATAGAGTATTAGTGGATTCTGATTGTCGAGTTGTCAATTAAGGGGCCAACGTAGATTGGTTTGTTCAGGTCTTCCAACCCTATATGACTACACTAACTTGGGCTCAGTTCAGAGAGCGATTCATGAGATGCTTTTTCCTAGAGCCTATGCAAATGAGTTACAGGCTTCGGCGGATGAATATTTCAAAATGTGACAGGTTGATAGAGGAGTACACTAGAGAGTGTTTTCAGTTGTCCAGATATGCCGAGGATATGATGAAGGATTAGTATTTTGCTATCACCACCTACGTTACTGGATTAGGTTCTACATTCACTAGGATGCCTATTGCAGGTTTGACTCTTGAGTCGGTGATTGAGCTAGCTAAGGAGATTGAGCTTAGGCTTATCAGGTAAGGAGTTATGTGTGACTACTATTAAATGGGAGGTACCAATGTAGGAGGATATCAGGATACTCCATACTCGATATTTCATATTGGCGCTAGTAGTCAGCCTAGGGGATCCTTTCAGTAAGGCCAGAGACCTGAGTAGAGGGTCCATAACAGTAGTAAAAAAGGCCATAGTGGGACCTGTAGACCTATTAGATTCAGTTTAAGTGCTACCAGCAGTGGTAGTGGACAAAGTTCTACATACAGTAGCACGGGATCTGAAGCCAGTGCCTTTTAGATGTGTAGGAGATCCATCAGGGACCGTGTTATATGGCTTCAGGGGCATGTTTCTGATATGGACAGATAGGAAATTTTTCCATATCTTATCCCTATTCAGATTGTCAACAACAATTTCCCCAGTCATCTTCAGCTAGTATAGCTCCAGCTCAGTTTCAATAGCCGCTATTTCAGTACCTAGGCACTTCCCAATTTGTAGCCCAATAGAGGTGAGGCATAGGGGGTAGAGGCAGTGCTAAAGGATTTGGGTAGGCTTCTACCAGTCAGAAGGGAGGCAGAGGCCAGGCTAGAGTCTTCACTCTCATGCAATAGGATGCTTAGGCATCCAATGCAGTGGTAGCAAGTACACTCCTAGTATGCTTTATTGATGCTCAAGTTTTTATTAATCTGGGTGCTACCCATTATTTTGTGTCCCCTGTGTTTGCTTCAAAATCGAGTTAGCAAGCTATGAAGATGGCAATTCCTTCATCATTTGCCACACCTCTAAATGATTCATTGGACACCGACATGATTCTTCTTGGGTGTCCTGTGTTGGTAGAAGGCAAAAAGCTACTTATAGACTTGTTGTTGCTAGATTTTATGGATTTTAATGTAATTCTAAGTATGGACTTGTTGCCTCAGCATCATGCTATTGTGGATTTTCATAGTAAGGAGGTGATTTTTAGAATTCTAGGTGTAGAGGAATTTAAGTTTATGGGTGATAAGAGTTCAGTAACTCAAAATCTTATTTCTGCTATTTCGACAAGGAAGATACTGAGAAAAGGGTGTCAGGGATACTTGGCATTGGTCAAGGATACTACAACAGAGTTGACATCCATCTCAGATTTTCTTGTAGCATATGAGTTTCCAGATGTCTTCCCTGATGAATTGTTAGGTTTACCACCTTACAGGGAGATTGAATTCTGCATTGATGTAGTTCCAGACATATCTCCTATCTCTATGCCACCTTCTGGATGGCTCCTACAGAGTTGAAAGAGTTAAAAAAGTAGTTACAAGATTTATTAGACAAGGGTTTCATAAGACCCAATAATTCTCCTTAGGGTGCATCAGTTTTGTTTGTGAAGAAGAAGGATAATACTTTAAGATTGTGTATTAACTATAGAGAATTGAATAAGGCGACTATTAAGAACAAGTATCCTCTTTTGAGGATAGATGATTTGTTCTATCAACTTCAGGGTGCATAGTTTTTTTCTAAGATCGACTTGAGGTTGGGTTATCATCAGTTACGGATCAGTGAAATTGATGTTTTTAAAATGGCATTCCATACTAGATATGGCCACTATAAGTTTTTGTTGATGTCCTTCAAATTAACCAATGCACCAATAGCCTTTATGGATTTAACGAATAGGGTGTTTAGACCATTTATGGATTAATTTGTAGTGGTGTTCATTGATGATATATTGGTGTATTCAAGGAGTATGAACGGGCATGTATATCACTTTAAGATATTGCTACAGACACTAAAGGAGCATCAACTATATGCTAAGTTCTCAAAGTGTGATTTTTGGTTGAAAAGTGTTGCATTCCTTGGGCATGTAATGTCTAAGGATGGCATTCAGGTTGATCCATAAAAGATTAAAATAGTGTCTTAGTGGCCTAGACCAACATCAATCATTGAGATTTATAGTTTCTTAGGTTTGGCTAGGTATTATAGGAGGTTTGTTTAGGATTTTCAAGGATTGCAGCACCTATAACCTACTTGACTCAGAAGAATGTGAAGTTTATATAGTCAGATGCATATAAGAACAACTTCCAGCTGTTGAAGGAGAAGTTAACTACAGCTCTAGTGTTGACTTTGCCTAATGGAGCAGATAAGTTTACAGTATACTATGATGCTTCCAGAGTTGGCCTAGGCTGTGTGTTGATGCAGAATAGAAGGGTAGTGGCTTGTGCTTCCAGGCAGTGGAAGAAGCACGAGTAGAAAAATCCTACTCATGACCTAGAGATGGCCGATGTAATCTTTACTCTCAAGATATAGAGTCATTATCTGTATGGGGTAACATGTAAGATCTACACTGACTATAAGAGTCTGAAGTATATCTTTTAACAGTGAGATTTGAATCTCAGATAGAGGAGATGGCTAGAAATTTTAAAGGATTATGACTGTGATATCTTATACCATCCATGCAAGGCTAATGTAGTAGCAGATGTCTTGAGTAGGAAGTCCTCAAGTAGTCTTGCTCACATCAATGTGGAGAGGAGACCGTTGATTCAAGAGATGCACTAGTTGGTGGACTAAGGATTAATGATGAAGATAACCAGGTTAGGAGGATTATTAGCTCAGTTAAAAGTTAAATCAATATTGAGGGATAGGATCAAAGCAGCTAAGAGTTGAGATCCTGATTTGGTTAAGCTTTTGGAGAAAGTTCAAGAAAGGAAGTTCACTGATTTTAGCCTTAATGATGAAAGTGTGTTATGGATCAGTGGAAGGTTGTGTGTTATTGATGTGGATAATTTGAGAGATGAGATATTGGAAGAAGCTCATTTTACAACCTATAATGTACATCTTGGTTCTACTAAGATGAACCACAATATTAAAGATATTTACTAGTAGGATGGAATGAAGAAAGATGTAGCTATATTTGTTTCTAAGTGCTTGACCTATCAGCAAGTCAAAGTAGAGCATCATAAGCCTTTTGGGAAGCTTCAATCTCTTCCGATCCCTAAGTGGAAATGGGAGAGAGTCACTATGGATTTTGTAACAAGATTACCTCATTCTAAGGATGGATACGATTCCATTTGGGTGATAATGGACTGGTTAACCAAGTTAGCTCATTTTCTGTTAGTTAAAGTTATTTTTTAGTGGCCAAATTGGCTAGGCTGTACATCAAGAATAGTATGTGTTCATAAGGTGCCTGTTTTTTTTATTTCTAATAGAGGTGTGGTGTTTACCTCTTAATTTTGGCAGAAGTTGCAAGACGCGATAGGTACCAAGCTTAACTTCAGTATTGCTTTTCATCCTCAAACAGATGGTCAATTTAAGAGAATGATCCAAACACTTGAAGAGATGTTAAGGATATATGTAATGGATCTTGAAGCAGTTGGGATGATCATCTTCCATTGATAGAGTTTTCTTACAATAACAACTACCACAGTAGTATTAAGATGGCACCATACAAAGCATTGTATGGAAAAAAGTGTAGATCTCCTCTGTGTTGGAAGGAAGTCGAGGAAAGAGAATTAACTGGAGTGAAAATTATCCAAGACACAATTGAGAAGGTTGCTTTGATAAGAAAAATATTGGAAATAGTAGCTAGCAAACAGAAGAGTTATGCATACCCAAAGCACAAGGATGTGGAATTTCAAGTTAGACATTATGTATTCTTAAAGGTGTCACCAATGAAGGGTGTTATAAGATTTAGAAAGAAGGAAAAATTGGCACCGAGATACATAAGACCTTTTGAGATTCTGGAGAGAGTTGGCATGGTTACATATTGATTGGCTTTGCTTCTGAATTTGTCTTAGGTGCATTCAGTGTTCCATGTGTCGATGATCAGGAAGTATATTTTGAATCTTTCGCACGTTTTACAACCCCAGAGTGTGGAAGTTAATGAAGATCTGATGTACGAAGAAGAACTAGTGGCTATTGTTGACTATCAAGTTTGACAGTTGCATTCTAAGCAGATTCCGATGATCAAAATCTTATGGAGGAACAATAATGTGGAACAGCACACGTGAGAGACTGAGGCTGAAATGCGGGTGGCATATCCTTATATATTTCCTTGATAAATCTTGTATCCCTTTTTATTTATTAAAATTCGAGTATGAATTTTTATAAGGGGGAAAGATTATTATAACTCAAATTTTAATTAATTATTAATTTAAGTGTGAGATTATTTAATGTTAATTATTATTTAATTATTTATGAGATTATTATATTTGGTGTAGTTTTATTTAATTATTGATTAATTGTTAAGTGTATAAATATTTTAGGAGAAATTTAAAGTTTTAAAATATTAGAGTATTATTATTATTTTAAAAGTTATTATTATTTTGTATAATTAAAAAAAAGTACAAAATGAATTTTTTTTCTTTCTTTCTTTTCTCCCTTCTTCTCTTCTTTTTTCGTCGGACAATGCCACCACCGCCAGCCACTGTCTAGCCACGTCGCAGCCACCTAAAAGTGTCGCAAGTAGCAGTAGCTACCCCTCCTCTCCCCAGTGATGCCACCACTCCTTCTCCCTCTTTTCCTTCTCGGTTTCTCTCGGTGACCGGATTGCTCAAAGGCTTCCCGGTGACAATTCTGGCCACTCCAACTAATGCCGTTAATCTCGATCGGAAGCTCTTCCTCCGAGCTTCATTTTCCCTCACTTAATTTGTCCGGCAAACTCTAGTAACGACCTCAATTTTGTGAAATTGTTTTTAGGTTAATTTTGTGTATTTTGTTAAATTGAGCTTGAATTTGATTTAATTAGATATAGTTTCTTTTAGATTATATATAATTAAGGTTGAGATCTAGCTAATGGTGGTTTTTAATATTTTTATGATTTTTCAAAATTTTCAGGTTTGGGTTACTATTCACGTAATTGTTTTGGCCTGGAAAATTTTATATTTTTAATAAATTCAATTAATTATATAGAGTAAACTTTGTTAAGAAAGTTTTATGAAATTATACATGAAAATTTAAATATGAATTTTTAAAGGTTATGTGTTATTATGTATTTTTAAGAAAATATTATAACTTAATAAATTATTTGATTTTAATTGAAATTGTTGTTAATTATTCTGTTTTAGACTATTTTTTATTAATAAAAGTGTAAAAATAATTTTTATAATTATTTTCCAATTTTTAATTATTTAGTAGTTATTTTGGAAAATTAAATGAAAAATAAATTTATTTATTATTTTTGAGTCTAAATGAGTATTTTATTATTTTTATCATATTAATAAGTTATTTTAATAATTATTTACAATTTATGCTAATTTAATTGAAAAATGGAAATTTAATGCTATTAATGGATTTTATTAGCAAAATATTATTTAATAACTAGAATTTTTATTATTTATTTGAAAAGTAATTTTTTTTAATATTTTTATGATATATTTTGGTGATTTGAGAAATTATATTATTTTATTGTATATTTGTGATGTTGGTTCTTGGTTGGGTGTGAATTGTAATTCGGGGGCCCAACCTGAGATGTTAAATTTTGGGATTATTTGAAGTGTGTTTTTGTGTAGGAATAACTCCACTTTTTGTAGAGAGATGTTCGTTTTATAAATGAAACTTTGTCGAATTTTTGGTAGATTTCTCATAAGATGTGACATTGGGTTTGTGTTTGATTTTGAGTCTTTTATTAGAGTCGAGTCTTATATCGAGTTTTCTCTAGAAATCTAGAATATATAAGATTAGGACTTTTATCCTAATTAGTTTATTATTATTTTTCTGTAGTTGCGCCAATACGAGGCCTACAGGACCGGGCTAGTCGAGTCACTTTAGAGGAGCGCACTCTACTTATGAGTTATTATTATGTGTATGCATTGCATATAGAAAAATTATTGGCATCCATATTTTCAATAAATATGAATTTATTTATGCTATGTTGCATTAAATATTAATTGTTATTGTTGATATATATATGTTTGTTTGCATATATATAAAGTTGAATATTTATTTGTATAAATTGGATGTTGTTCATATTTAATATATTATTTTATTTATAAAATGTTATTTTGGAGGATAGTTGTAGAACGTACTACCTAGTGGACTACACTAGGGCTGTTTCGCACCAGTATGTCACGAGCTTGCAAAAGCTTCACAAAAAGGGACCGTGCGGTGCTTGTCTAGAACTCCTTCTTACAAGCCAGCCTCAGGGACAAACTAGTAAATCTATAAAGGCACCAAGAATAGTTGGTTAGTATCCGAGTCAATATCACAAAGCCAATATAGTAGCCCAATGGGCAAGAGCAAGCCACATGCATAATTCTAGGCACAAGCACAATCGATAAGGTACAGTGAATGATTCTAATGGAGCTACTTATGTTATTCATTAAAAGGATCAGTACATCGATTCAGACACGGTGCTCCCCAAGGTGTAGGCAGGGGGGACCTACCCAAGAGGAGTGCACACACCCAACATCTATAGTGATTAGATCTTTGGCCCTAGGCCTTTGATGACTAGTCACTCCCCCTTAAAGAGCAAAAGAAGCACAACAAGGGTTGGTAGGATGAGACATCAATATGTTCCACCCATCACAACTTATTGTGAAATGTTTAAAATACCCATATGATTACAAAATGCTACCCCTTGACATAGTACATTAGATACTAGGCTATGAAATTTTTATTGATATGAGATATGATTAAATTGATTATTAAAATTTATGGTGAGAGAGTAGTGTGATTGTGGAAGCTCGGTTGACCTAGTGTCTCAAGGCTAGTCATGCCGGCAGTGAGACTGCTGGAGCTCAGTTGTCTTAATGTCTCGGGGGTAGTTTACTGTCAAAAATTGAGAAGAAAACTATTTTTAGAATTAAATGAGTCTATTAGCTAGTGAGATTCAATGATCGAGGTTGTAGAATATTTTGGTGTTTTGCTCTAGTCCTCCACCTAAATCTTTATACATTTATTTGTTTGTTGTGAAATGTGATTTCGAGCATTTATATGAAATGCATGTATAAAATAAATAAATATTATTATACTAATGCTTGAATGTCTGTGTCCTAGGGTTGCATGCATATATATAATAATGATTAACTCAGTGAGGTCTGACCTCCCTTAATTATTTTTTAGGATCCTTCTCGTTAGACCTCCTATAGTAGTTCCCTTCGCTGGACCCTTTCCTCTCTAGCTGATTTATGTAAACTTTAAATTATCCTTTTCTTGTATTGTTAGATGCTACAGTAGTATTGCATATTTGTTGTGTTCTCTGGTTGTTATTAATGGTAGTTATGTATTTTGAATATTGTAAAATATTTTATTAAGATATTATTTATAGAGATTCTTTTTCATTATTAAAATTTTTAATTTTGAGCATATTTATGTTTGTATTTTATTGAGTTTTAATATTTTAAGGCTTGTTACGGGTTCCTGATTCTTGTGAATTCTTGTTCCCTAGCACTGATCATGACTCCCGGGTTTGGATCGTGACATAATTATAGCTCTCATTTCAACTAAGTTTAGTTAAACTTAGTTAAAACAATAACTATAGTTAAACATCCTATGAATGCACAAGCAATTTTGTTGAAGAATTATATAAGATGAAATATTAGTGGATGAATTAAGATTTTGAAAGTGAATTTTTTTTTCTTAAAAGAGAAAGGAAATGTTAGTGATATGCACTAGGTCAATTATGTATGACCATGTTTTGACTTTATCATTTTATTAATAAAAAGGCATTTTCATTATCATTTTCTGTTGTGATAATTATTTGAATAGTCAATTCTTCAAAAATTCATCAAGTATGTGACTTGATAGTAAAACCCTTCGATTAAATATGAGTTTTATTCAAATTATCCCTAGTCATTATAATGTATGAAAGCTAGTATGGTCTTGTCTAATGATTATGTTTTACTAATCATGAATATGAGATATTAAGTTAACTTATAGGTACTTATTTGAGAAATAATATACTGTATTGACCCATCATAAGAATATTACAAAGATAATTGTCATAAATAATTCTCATCATAGTAATATTGATTTAGTTCTTTGACCTTAAAATCACTATGGACTTTTGCATAACTATTTTATATTTTGACATGATCTAACATTATCTTTAACCAAATGATAAAATAAATTCTTATTGGATAGGAAATGAGTTATGTGAGGGATGTGAGTGATTAAGAAGGAATTTATCCCTCATTTAATTTGAGTAAGATATCCATGGGCCCCTTGATAAGATAGACTAAGGAAAATGCATGGCCATGCTAAAGTGAATTGATAAAGAGTTATCATTCTCAGTCTACTTGGAATCAATAAATAATATAATTGAATTCTATAAGGATGAAAAAAACTATGCCTTATATTCAATTAAGATATCATATGACAAAAGGACTATAATATTCACTGTAAATTAGGTTATGTCCGATTATCGACCTTCATATGACTTGGATAGTCATAATGTCTTACTAAAGGCTACTTATGACTTATAGGCCTAAATAGGGATTTCAGGCCCATTGCCAATGTCATATGAACCTATAGGATCACACATGTAGAACAAATCCATAACAAATATAGGTTTACTAAGCCTAATAAAGTTTTATAGAGATAAATAAATATATATGCATATATTTATTTATTTTTCTAAGGTAATGATTATCTTAAATAAATAGGAAACTATTCTTGATTTGGTATTTGAATTAAATTAGAGTTGGAATAAGTGAAATATACCAAAAATGTTTTAGTAAGTGAGAAATTACCAAAATTCATTTTGGTGAGTGAAACCCTAATTCAGAGGTTTATAAATATGACATATTTTCTAGGGTTTCACATACTTATTATTCTACAACCAAAATTCATTTTCTCTCCTCTTAGAAAATAAAACACAGAGTCCTTCAGTTCTAAGACAATTAAGAAAAAGGTGCTAGGACACACACATTCATTTTGATTCAAGGCTATTTTTGTGGATACTTGTGGAGAACGTATTCATTTAAAGACATATTAATCTAGCTAAAAAAATAAAAAAGCTTGAGGTAGGGTGTCACTGGTGTGAGCCCCCTCTTAACCTTCCATCATTCTTGCATGATTTTTATCTGTGGTATGGTTTTTAGAAACCCTAATCAATTAATTAATTGAATTACATGGATCCTGATTTAGGTTTATGATTAAATTTTGAAAATTTTCATTGTGTTTTGAATATTAAAACCTAACAGGAAAAAGGTCAAACTTTTCCCTTAATGTTTAGTGCAAGATTATCTTAGGCTTTTTATTATCTTAAAAATAAGAGCAATGCTAAATGGGATAACAAAATTTACAATACTAAAAGTTATATAGTTTTTACAATTAAGCCCTAAATACTTATGTCACGACCCAAACTCGGAAGTCATGACCAGTGCTAGGGAATGAGAATTCGCAAGAATCAGGAACTTGTAGCAAGCCTAAAATATAAAAACTTAACTAAACATAAACATAAATTGTCACGACCCAAATCGAGAGTCATGATCGGTGCTAGGGAACGGGAATTCTTTCTAATCTAGAACCCGTAGCAAGCCTTAAAAATAATAAAACATATGCAATAATAATATAAAAATAATGCCAGAATTTAAACTTTAATCAATATAAAAATAAATACTTAAATGTCATATCATAATAAAAATATTCATACAATATTCTGATACAAATCTCAAAACAAAAACAACACACTACTGATACAATCACACTACTACTGCAGTCTCTAGAGTACAAAAATAGTTCAGATAATAAATTCACATAATCTAGCCAGGGCTAAAGAGGACTGGTGAAGAGGTCTACTATTGAGGTTTGAAGAAGAAGAATCTCCTAAAAAAATATTAAGAGGGATTAGACCTCAATAAGTGAATTATTATATTATATATACATGCAACCTAAGTCATATACAATCAAGCATCAGTATAAAATATACATATATGTGCTTATATATATATACATTCAATTCATACAGATGTTGAAATCCACTTTAGATAATAATAACAAATGCATAAAAATATTTTTAGTTGAAGGATTGGAGCAAAACCATGAATAGTCTGCAACCTCGATCACAAAATCAATAGCCAATTGGCTTATCCAAAACTCCAAGTATTTATTTACCCAACTCAAGGTAGTAGACTGACCTCGAGTACACTAAGTCAACTGAGGATCCGTAATCTCACTACCGGCATGACTAGCCCCGAGTTTACTAGGTTAACCAAGGATCCACAACCATCCTTTCCAATAACCAACATCTCAATAAACAAATATCAAATTTTCAATCTAATTCTATCGTATTGTCACGCAATAGTCATAGCGTAGTCCACTAGGTAGCACGTTCTACTACTATCCTTCAAATCAATCTTATAATTATTAAAATAATGAAAATGTATAATGTAAACATGATAGCATCCATTTATAGAGAAATATACCAATTATATACAGAAAATATACTAAATGTTTACTGAAAATATACTAAATGTATACCAAATATATGTTGGGTATATATATCATAAATATACAAAATATATACCGAAAATAAACCAACTATATACCAAAGATATATCAAAATATATTTCACATTTAAGGAAGTAAGTCATTCTTAAAATACATTATAAAAATTATGGATGCTCATTGTTATGCATTCTACATACAATGCATAGATAAGATAATAACTTACAGTTTTGCACTTCTCTAAACAGACCCGACTGGCCTGGTTTTGTAGGCCTCTATCTCGGCGCAACTATAGAAAAATAAATAATAATAATAATAATAATAATAATAATAATAATAATAATTTCTAACTTTATACTTCTAGAAATTCTAAAGAAAGACTTTATCTAAGACATGACTCAATTAAAATAAAAACTCAAGATCAACCCGACTGTTACGTTTTACGAGAATTCTACCGAAAAATCGACAGAGCTTCCTCTATAAAATGGATGTCTCTCTACTAAAAATAAAGTCGATCCTACAAGTAAAAACACTTCTAAAATACACAACTGCACAACTTCTCAGGTTGGGACCCCGAACTACACAATTCCCAAATGAGAATCACAATTCACATTAATAAATAATTAAAATAATAAATATTAAAAAAAACTAAAAATCCATAAAATCAATAATATACCAAAATAAAATTTATTTAAATAACAAAAATATTAAATATAATATTTTCACATTAACTAAATAAAATCTCAAATAAATTATATAATATTAATAAAAATCCATTTTTTTTTTTCAAATACTTAACGTCAAATAGAAAAATTTATAAATAAATTATCTAAATTGTTTAAATATGTAATAAAAATAGTTAAAAACTCATTTATTCACAAAAATAATAAATAAAACTATTATTTGAATATATTTCTAGAAATTATTATTAATTAGTTAAAAATAGTAAATAATTTGTAAAAATTATTTTAATACCATTTATTATTTCAAAATTATTTAAAACATATTATTTAACTATAATTTTAATAAAAATACATAATTTATCCATAAATCCAAAAATTACATAATACCAAATATTTTCCAAAAATTACTCAAAATTATTTTCTCACTTCTAAAATAAATAATTTAAATTAACTATACTAATTTAGCATAATTTTACTACAAAACACATAATTAATAAAAATTCATTTTAATTATAAAAAAATACAATAATTATAGATAATTCAAAAAAATAAACTAAAAATATATTTAGGAAGCTAAAGATTCATATAACAACATTACTTAAAGAAATAATCAGGAATCAAACACAATTAAGCTAAAAAAAAAAATAAAAACCTTAAATAGACAAACTAAACTTAAAGATATCTAACTAATTGGATGTTATAGAGTTGAAACAAGTTGAGAAATGAGTAGCCTGTGTCGACTGGAGCCAAACGAGTCCAGAAATGCAAGCTAAAACCATTGAAATCTCACAAGAGTTACTGTAGCTCTTCCTCGGCAACACGCAGATTCCGGTAACTCTGAGGTGTCTGGTGGCGACGGAAGGAAGAGAGGAGGTGGTGGCAACCTCCGAAGGTGATCAGGTGGTGGCTGATGGCGCTAGTGGAGCTTCGGTAAGGCTGGCAAAACGTCAATGGCGGAAGGAGAGAAGATGAAGAAGAAGAAAACAAAAAAAGAAAAAGGTGGGGAAGATGAGGTTCACCGAAAAATTTTGCTTTTTGACCCCTTTATATATATATATATATATATATACATACATACATACTAACTAACAATTTAACACATACATATATACATATATATACACAACACATGCACAATACACACATGCATATAAAATAATAATAATAATAATAATAATAATAATAATAATAATAATAATAATAATAATAATAATAACAATAATATTAACAACACTAAATTCCAAAATAATGTCCTTTACGTAAATAAAATATTAAGAATAAAATAAATAAATAATATTCACAAATAATTATAATATATAAAAATTAAAATATTATTAGCACTATATATCTGAAAATAATTTTATATAATTTAAAATATTGGGTCATTACGTAAATATACCTCATAATTAAAAAATTTTAAAACATAAAGAAATTTCCATATCATATCATAATAAAATATGTTCATACAAATATTTAGGTACGCAGCTACTAGCAACATCTACATAACTTACTACCACATGTAAATACTACTACTGTAGCATCTAATAAATACATGGAGTGATAGTTCAAAATTTACATAAGTTAGCCGGAGATGAAAGGGTCTAGCAAGGAGAACTATTATGAGAGGTTTGATGAAAAGGATCTTGAAAAATAATTGAGGGGGTTAGACCTCACTGAGTGAATCATTATTATATATATACATGCAACCTAAGGACACAGACATTCAAGCATTAGTATAATAATATATATATATATATATATATACATGCATTTCATACAGATGCTCGAAATCACATTTTACGATAAATAAATTAATGTAGAAAGATTTTGGGTGGAGGATCGAAGCAGAACTCTAAAATTTTTCGCAACCTCAATCATTGAACCTCACTAGCCAACAAGCTCACTTAAATCCAAAAATATTTCCCTTCACAAATTTGACAGTGGATTGCCCCTAAGATACTGATTCAACCAAGTTCCCACAGTCTGACTACTAGCATGACTGGGCCCGAGACACTGAGTCAATCGAGCTCCCATAGCCACACCATTCTTTATTCACAATCTTAATAATTAAATGTTTATCATAATTCAAATTAATCAATTTATTATAACCTAGCATCTAGCGTACTGTGGCGCAACAGTTCTAGTATAGCCCACTATGTGGCACGTTCTACGGCTATAATCTAAAACATCATTTCATAAATAAAATATTAAAATTCATATTAAAATATGGCAGCATCCATTAATAACAATTTATTTTCACACACACACACACACACACACACACACACACACACACACACACATATATATATATATATATATATATATATGAAAACATATATATTTGCAATAACAATAATAAATAACATTTAATGCAATATAACATAATAAAATTCATATTTATTCGAAATATGGACACCAATAATATTTTCTACATGCAACGTATACATATAATAATAACTCACATGTGGAATGCACTCCTCTATGATTACTTGACTGGCCCTGTCCTGTAGACCTTGATCTCAGCGCGGCTATAGAAAAACAATAATAAATTTATTAGGATAAAAATCATAATCTTATATATTCTAGATTTCTAGAGAAAACTCGATCTAAAAACACTCAAAACTTAACATAGACTTGATGTTATATTTTACGAGAAATCTACCAAAAATTTGGCAGAATCTCCTTTGAAAAACGGACATGTCTCCACTAAAAGTAGAGTCAATCCTGCACAAAAACACACTTCAAAATATTCCAAAGCTCAACATCTCAGGTTGGGCCCCCGAACCACATTTCATGCCCAACCGAGAACCAACATCACAAAATATTTAAAAATAATATAATTTTCTCAATTTACCAAAATATATTATAAAAATATTAAAGAAATTATTTTCCAAATAAATAATAAAATTCTAAATAACTATTAAAATCACTTATTATTATCATAAAAATAATAAAATGTTCATTTAGGCTCAAAAGATAATAAATAAATTTATTTTCATATATTTCCCAAAATAACAACTAAATAATTAATAATTGGAAAAATAATTATAAAAATTAACTCCATACTTTTATTTATAAAAAATCAGTCTAAACAGAATAATCAACAACAATATTAACTAAAATCAAATAATTCACCAATTTCTAATATTTTCTTAAAAATACATATTTAAACATGATCTTTACAAATTTTGTAGACACTCAATTTCGGGATGATGTGTTATGGATGCGCCAAAAGACTCCAATGATGAAAATATCATGAATAGGTCTTCGAAACTTAATCTTTAAAATTCTAAGGGTTTAAATGCATCTTTTAAAGGAAGGATTTAGTGTTTTTAAGGACTAAATTGCAATATTTTTTAGGACCTAATTACAAAACATAAATTTTTTCAGGGGTCTTTTTGTAATTAAATGTTAAAAAAATAATAAAAAAATACTTGTTGGAATTCCATAATTCCGATCGGAATTACACAATCCCGATCGGAATTGAATTCTTCCGTCTGTTTTTTATTTTTAAATTCAATCCTAATCGGTTTAAAACTCCTAATTGGCTTTTAACTCAATCCTAATTGATCTAAATTTCCTAAATATAATTTTAAGTATTAATCTTATATTTTTAGGAGACTTTGGGATTGGGCTAGGTTTTCTAGTTCTTTTTCCACTATATAAAGAAAAAGAGAGAAGGAAAAAAGGGGGAAGGCAGGAGAAGAAAGAAAAAAGAGATATGTGTTTTGAAGATTTGGTTTTTGTGCATATAAAATAATTTTTATCCATTGTTGATTCTTGAAGAGGGTTTTTTTTTTATTTCTTTTTCCTTTTTTTTGAGTTATTTTCTACAAAAATTTCTTTTGATTTATCAATTAATTCAAGATCCTTGGAGAATTTTTGAAGAAGAAGATTCGAAGACTTATAAAAAATGGTGAATTACAAATATGAGGAGTATTCCAAGTTACTCATAAGCATCTTCATCTTCTTCTTGTTCTATTTTTTTAATTTCTTTTTGATATTATTGATTATTTTTATTCTTTCAGGTTATTATTATAATTTATTCATTAATCATAATTATATTATATTTTTTTTATGGTGATTATGGAGGAAAACACATGGTGATCATGTTGGAGGGATGAATTCATGAGAAGTTCATGGAAAACCATAGATAAAGCCTCATAGAGACTTAGTTTCTAGGGTTATTTTATTTTATTTTTTATTTTATTAATTATTTTATGAATTAATGTAATAGCCCCAATAGTGGGAGTAGTGAAATTATGTGGGTGGTTGCATGTTTATTTTGATTGAATTGGTTAGTAAAACTAGGTTTCAATTAGGTAATTATTTAAAATCACTGGAGGAAGTAGATTAATTTAGGATGATTGATAATAAAATTAGGGTTTTAGTAAGGATTAATTTAATTATTTGTTTGATCTTATTTAATTTTTTTTAATGTTTTTATTTATTTTTGGGCTTATTTATTATATGTGTTTGGGCCTTAAGCCCATTTAGGCTTTAATTTATTTATTTATTTAAGTTTAGGTAATTCTTTTAGCCCATCTCACATAATAATTAGTTAGGTTTAATTAATTAAAATATATTTTTAGGTATATAATAAATTAGATTTTAGATTAGAAATATCCTTAGGTCCATTTAGTTAATTAGACATAGGCTCACCTAATTTAATTTAATTAATTTAAACTTAGCCCACTTAAGTTAAGTCTTCTTTCATAATTTGTAGATTTAAGATCACCATTTAATTAAAACATGTAGAATTAGGCCCACTAATTTAAATATTCCATAATTTATAGATTTAAGCTCATATGTAGAATTAAAATTAGTAGACTTAGGTTCATTTAATTAAAATCAAAAGGAATTAGGTCTTTAGGTTCACTTATAATTTAACATATGTAGACTTTATCTCATTTATTTAAAATCCATGTAGATTAGACTAACTTATGGATTATGTGATTTATTGAATGCATTATTTACTTATATATTTCATGACTAGTTTGCCTTGGAGTTGATTATTTTTAGGGTTTATATGAAATTGCATGTAAATAGAGAATAAGATAATATTTCATAAAGTAATTCTAAATGAACACAAGATTGAAAGAAGTTGATATTCCGTATCCAGAATCTCTTAGTTGTGGTGCTAGCTTTCTTTTAGGGAATCGAGTACCACCTTTTCGATTTGTCCTAGTTATTACCCTGGGTGGCGACTCCTCATATCCATGCCATGTCTTTATGATAGTGGTTAGTATGTTCTCTAGAGCCCTGAGCTAAAACAGTGTCGCGGTTGCTAAAATATTAGACGCGCACTAAACCCCGCCGTCTATAGTGGCGACTCCACTAGGGATAAGAGATACTGATTCTAATTGTAATCTTTAGAATTATTTTATTAATTATTATTTTATTCTTGCATTCATTCTGCATGTCCCTATTAATCGATGGCATTGGTTTATGATTCCATGATTCCACTAGCTTCACGGGGTTATAGATTGGCTAACTATCACTCTTAGCCTTAACTCGGTCCAAGAGAGATTGTCGGCCTCATCTGACCAAAGCCTGTAACCCAAGTCCTTAAGGGGGGGTAGTCTTCTCTCGATTTTATAAAGGATGTCGGGCCCCTTTGACCTTGGTCTGTAACTAAAGTCCTAAAGGAGGCATCTTGCTAAGGGAACCTTGACCTTTTTACTAGATCCTAACCACATGTAATGGCTTAGTTATTTCTCTTAGGATCTACCCAAATTGCTTGTGAATGTTGCTATGAGATATTTCTATCTGTAAAGGCCCAAGCCCATACTTTAGAAGCTTGGTAGGGTAATAAAGATTGAGCTAATCTTTTATACCTAGAAATGTTGTTTTGTGCTTTTACTACATTGAGAGACTTGGCATGCACGTTGGTTCTTGATATCCCCTATTGATATTAAGGCCAAGACAAAAAATCCTAGGAAAAGAGACTTGTCATTGAATACGTGTGCAAGAGGAATAAGGTTGGAAGGATGTATGTACACCTAACTTGGTTTGTTACATGCTACTTGTTGCATAGCACATGCATCTCATGCATCATACTAATAATTTTCTTGCAGCCATCATAGATTCATTCAGATCTTCCTATGTTTGGAGTAAAAAGGTGGCAGACTGGTGAGAACTTATTCGAGCCCCCAATCGATCGCGAAAGAGATCCTTAGCAAATTAGAGAAGAGCCCTATTAATCCACTCTACTTAGAAACTACCCAACCTAAACAAACCAAAAGAATGGAACAATAAGAGAGAGGAAACTGGACCCTAGAAGATGTCAAAGGAGCACTGATGGATGATATGAGAGCAGTGATGCAAGACGAGTTAAGACAAGCTCTAGCGGGACTGATGCCACCACCTGCTACTGTTGCACCACCCGTCACGGCCAATCCACCTACCACTGCTGCACCACTTGATGTGGCCAACCAACCTGCTATGGGTCCATTACCTATTAACAATAACGATACTGGGGAAATTAAGCTGGATGATTTTGAGAGTTATATGATTAAACAAGCAAAAAAAGGAATCACTTGAGCAAGTTCAAGAGTTGGAATCCAGAAAAATGAAAGCATTAACTCAAAAGATGTCTAAGATGGAGGAGTTGATGAGGGGACAAGGCCTAGGGTACCCGTTTGACTTTGATAATGTGATGTAATTTAAGGAAGACAAGCTACTTAACAAATTCATGATGCCACAATTGTAAAAGTTTGATGAGACTGGGGACCCAAGGATTCACCTTAGTCAATACACAACTACTATGAGTACTACTAGGACTCCTTTGTCTATGGATACAAAGCTATTTGTACTATCCTTAAAGGGTATGGCTGTTAATTAGTATCATGGGTTAGAGAATTCTATTCGAGCATATTAGAGGGAGTTGTGCACTACTTTTCTAAAGCAATATGACTATAATACTAGGCTTGAGGTGTCCATAAGAGATCTAGAACTAACCAAGAAAAAGCCCAATGAATCATTTTCAGATTTTTTGTCTAGGTTCATGAATAAGGTGGGAATGATGAAGAATAAATTGGCAGAGAAGGATCAAGTTAAGATGATAGTTCGAAATGTGTCACTTAACCTAATGGAGTGGTTGAAAATGATGAACCCCAAGACATTCATAGACCTTTATGATGATGGGTTACAGGCTGAAGAGATCAAAAATGAGAAAAAGAAGGCTACTAGGAACACTAGAGCAAGAAACTACCAAACTGGGGGCATACAGTAAGGAAGCACTAGCTGGGTTGTAGGAGTCCATGTTGTTTAACAACCAAAGAGGTTCTTAAATTTTAAACAACCTTTGTCAAAAGTCTTAGAGTGCCTAATGGAAAAGGGCTTACTTCATCCAAATATCCTAGGCTATAACCTAAATAAACACTATAAATTCCACTAAAACCTCCAACACTCCATAGATAATTGTATCCTCCTCAAAAATGAAATCCAAAACCTTATAGACTCTGGAAAAATCATAGATGCTGAAAACCCAAGCACCAGAAGCAATCCTTTCCCATCTCCAACAACTATGATGAACAACTCATGAGTAAGCGAGAAAGAAGTGCTAAGCTCCTTTGAGGACCTAAACTTTAAAACCAATGAGAAATCTCTTGATGCCCCTAAAGATGTGGAGCGAGTTGAAGATTTGCTGGTTCAACCCTCAAGCAAGTTCAACTATAAGGTGTTTTACACTAAACCACCTTCTTTTAACATACCCTTCGAGTCAATTATACCTACAGGATGGGGTAAGGAGTTTGATGATGAGAAGATGCAAGATAAAAAAACATATAAAATGGAAGTATGGAAGGATGGAAATAAAGCAAAACCACTGAATGAGAGTTTCATCAAAGAAGGATATGGAAAGTCCCACCTCAGTGCAGAGGAACCTGCCAATATGCCTAGTGTGAATGGGAGTAGGATCTACAAGGAATGGATTGTTGAGAACCTGGTGCAAGACAATAAGGATGAGGAAATGCAAGAATAGTTATTATATCAGCCACCTGAAGGACAATCGCCATAAGACTTAGCATCCTTAGCATCTAGAATAGGAAATAGTTTTTCTTATTGTCTTATTTGAAAAAATTTTAGTTTCTTTAGAACTTGTGATCGATGATATAAATTCTGATTATGCTCACTTATGTAATATGCATCCTGATGGTACTACGCATTGTGATATTAATCGCATATGCATGTTTGACAAAAATTTAATTCAATTAGATTCATTCAGTATGGGCACAAATGTAAACTTAAAGAATAGTCTTATATCACATAACATAACTTATAAAGAGAGCAAAATCTGAGGAAAAATAAGAAGAATGATAAAAAAAATAGAAGAAAAACAAAGAGAGAGAAAAAGAAAAAGAAAAAGAATAGTAAGGTGAAAAATTAAAGAGAAAAATTTAGGATTAATTGATTATAGGAATTGTGTCATGTGATGTAATGAATGTTCTCATTTTTGCCCTAAGGAATGAGTAAAATTGAATTGGAGATTTTTTTTCAAATATCGTATATTTGTCTTTATCATACTGCATAAGTAGTTGAACAAAAAGACAATAAATAATGAAAGCTAAAATCAGAGTTATGAGATCACTATTTTAGTTATGTTTTCTTTTTACCACTCTTTTATAATTTTCCTTGTAAGCCTAGCATTCCCTTATACCTTAAGAATTCAGGTGGCTCAGTAACTTACTTTGCAACTTATATATTATAACTATCATCAATCATCGCATCAGCATCAAGCCTCATATTCTACTCAAAAGTTCATCTAACTATTCATGAGACACTTAACCGGGTTGGTAAGTCAAAGGATCAACAACAAGAGTGGATAAACTAAGCTCCTTTCACATATAAAAAAAAAGACTGCCAGAATAGTGTTGATGGATTCAAAATGAAATTGGGGGCAAGTTGGAATAGAACAGTCAATTCAAATTCAAGAAGCGAAGATGGAACATTGACGCATAAGAGTCAGTAAAAGAATATTTGGGGCAAAAAGAAGTAAACTACAACCAATAACCAATAGCTCATCAATATAGCCTAGCCTGGTCCTTTATCTAACAAACTGTATCATAAGGGCCTAACATCAAAAGTACCAACCTCGAAGTATCCAATGTTTAAAGTTACCAGCTGCTGATAAAGTGCTTCATTCTCATAATCCAAGATCAACAATATAGCTCTACTCCAAACACAAGACCTATTAGGATTATGCATATTATATATAGCATGCATACACTTGCATACATATTTTTTGAAACACTTGATTTGTATAATAAAAGTCTTTGAGCCTAGACAAGATTGTGCAAATACTCCGCTACCAACATTTGAAATTAGTGTTGGAAGAACAGGAAAGTAGTCAGAGTATTCACATGTGAAACATCTGAAAGAATGAAAATAAGAGGAATGACACTACCAAGAAGCATTACCCTTAAGGCTAGATAGGATGTTCAAGCTCCTCAGATTCAATATGCTAGTGATATATGCGCTCGGCCCTAAAAAGGGAAGAATGCACTCAAAACTTGAGATGAATGCACTCAAAACTTGAGACGAATGCACTCTGAAAATTTCTTTGATTATGAAATAAAAACCTCTAACTCCTAAATCTTTTCTTTTGTAGAAAATGTTGGGAAGAGAAATGAAACCCTCTACCATAGCATCAACAGGATAAAGCCACAACTTTGATGGTGGAGCATCATGACCTTATGATCGGAGACATTATCACCACAATGAAAAGGAAGAATGCAAAAGAACAATGTTGCATTCTGATAATTTTTTTTACTAGCAAATAGGCTATACTAACTTATGGTATTTTGTGCAGGGAAAATAAAAGAGAATGAAGAAGGGAAAAGGAACTAATACATCAATAAGAAGGGGCAAGATAGCAAATGCCAATCACTCGTCAAAACCTCACCCTGTGCAAATACCAAAGGGAAGTAGTACAAATCTATCTCCTTTGATTCTGTAATAAAATAAATCCTCAATAAGAAAATTCACAAATTGAAAGGAAATTCATCCACTTCATAAGATCATGTGCGAAAATTTATCTCATGACCTTTGATTTTAATGGCTTTCTTTTATTAGCCTCGCAAAATTCAAATGTCTTATTGACAGTTCTATGACTAAGAGTTTATAAACTCTAATCAATCTAATGCTTGCTTTGCACCCAAACGAGGGGAAGAAAATGCAAAAATAAAATCTATGGACATGAAGCATAAATTGCTTGAATTTCAAAGTATCTTTCAGTCTTTTGACTAATAAATATATGTATAATCTACTCCAATGCTCAGAAATGAGTATGAATAAAAAATCCCTTAATGGTATCCATGCTGAGTAATATGAGAAAGGCGGGGGAATACTAAGAGGAGAATAGGAAAAAAAGCAAGCATAATTTACTCCAATGCTCAGAAATGAGTAAGAGTATCAACATAAAACCTCTGGTGGTATCCATGATGAGTAATACAAGAAAGGCAGGGGAATACTAAAAGAGGACCATGCTAAAAATTGTTCTATTTACTCCAATGCTCTATATGAGTATGAGTATCCAAAGAACCTTTGCAACGGTATCCACGCTAAGTAATATGAGGAAGGTGGGGAATACTCAAATAAGGAAAAAAAGCATAAAAATAATTCAAAGACTGTTTTGATATTTAGAATCTAATCCATTTATGCTCAAATACCATAAGTTTTGTATAGTAGATTCTTTTTAAATTTAGGTGTAGAAGTAAGTTTTTCACTTGGTAAAAAATATACTCTCAGCATAAAATGGTTAACGATGCCTCTGCCCCTTGTAAATGGTAAATAAATGATAGTCATGAGGATCAAAATTAAGGAGATTGGTTAAGTACATGTTATCTAATGCAAAGTGATGAATTTTCTTATAAATTTTCAAAATAATAATGTACTTTTGTACATTCATCTTGTTAAAACTAATTTCAACAATTCTGTACAATTTCAAATCCAGAAGGGGGTATACTTAACTTGCAAAGTCAATCAACACAACAAAATTCAAAGTTAGTCAACAAAAGTGCTAATTAGTCAGCATAAAGAATCCAAAGCATTCGACTCAAACAACTAAAGATAAAAATCGCAAGCAGTTTTGGACTGCAGCATCATCAGTGAGCAACGAAAGGGTTGTAGTTAATCGTGAGCAGTTTTGGACTGCAACATCATTAGTGAGCAACAAAAGGGTTGTAGCTAATTGTGAGTAGTTTTGGACTGCAGCATCATCAATGAGCAACGAAAGGGTTACAACTAATTGTAAGCAGTTTTGGATTGCAGCATCATCAGTGAGCAATAAAAGGGTTGCAGCTAATCACAAGTAGTTTTGGACTGTAGCATCATCAGTGAGCAATGAAAGGGTTAAAGCTAATCGCAAGCAGTTTTAGACTGCAGCATCATCAGTGAGCAACAAAAGGGTTGCAGTTAATCGCAAACATTTTTGGACTATAGCATCATTAGTGAGCAACGAAAGGGTTGTAGCTAATCGTGAGCAGTTTTGGACTGCAACATCATCAGTAAGCAATGAAAGAGTTATAGCTAATCGCGACCAGTTATGGACTATAGAATCGAAAGTGAGCAATGGAAGGATTGTAGCTAATCATGAGTAATTATGGATTGTAGTATAATCACATAATCAATCAACACTACATAACCAAGTGCGATGTATCTTCAATCGATTATACGATCGAGTATAATCAGCATCATACGTCTGGGTGTGATGTTTCTTTTTAAATTAAGACTATACGATCGAGTGTAGTCAGCATTGTACGATCGAGTGAATGTATTTTCAATCAATTATACAATCGAGAATAATCAACATCATACGATCGAGTGTGATGTTCCTTTTCAAATTAGACTATACGACCGACTGTAGTCAGCATTGTACAATCGAGTGCAATGTATTTTTAATCGATTACACAACTGAGTATAATCAATATCATACGACCAAGTGTGATGTTCCTTTTTAAATGAGACTATACGATCGAGTGTAGTCGACATTGTATGACTGAGTGCAATGTATCCTCAATAGATTATACGACCGAGTATAATTGGCATCATACGACTGAGTATAATCGACATCATACGACCGAGTATAATGTAATTTTTCAATTCAATGCTATACGTCTGAGTATAATCAAACATTGTATGACTGAGTATAATGTGTTTCATTTACCCAAGGTTATACAACCGAGTTTAATTAATATCATACGACCGAGTATGATATGTCATTTGAAATGTTGTACGCCCGAGTATAGCAAATTCACAAGTAGAAGCTTCAAGGAGTGCAGGTAAGTATCCTAACTTTCAATTTAGAAATTGGGTGCTATTTTACTTTATTGCAATTTGTCAAGCAAACAACGATAAAGGGGGACAACTATAGACACCCAATTTCGGAATAATGTGTTATGTATGTGCCAAAAGACTCTAATGATGAAAATATCATGAATAGGTCTTTGAAACTTAATCTTTAAAATTCTAAGGGTTTAAATGCATCTTTAAAAGGAAGGATTTAGTGTTTTTAAGGATTAAATTGCAATGTGTTTTTAGGACCTAATTACAAAACATAAATTCTTCCAGGGGTCTTTTTGTAATTAAATATTAAAAAACTAATAATAAAAAATACTTGTCGGAATTCCATAATTCTTATCGGAATTACACCAATTCCGATCGGAATTATCAAAATTGTGTAATTCCGATTGGAATTGCACAATTCCGATCGAAATTGAATTCTTTCATTTGTTTTTTATTTTTAAATTCAATCCTAATCGGTTTAAAACTCCTAATTGGCTTTTAACTCAACCCTAATTGATATAAAATTCCTAAATATAATTTTTAGTATTAATCTTCTATTTTTAGGAATTAGAATCACGTTGGGATTAGGCTAGGTTTTCTAGTTCTTTTTCCACTATATAAAGAAAAAAAGAAAAGGAAAAAAGGTAGGAGGCGGGAGAAGAAAGAAAAAAGAGAAACGTATTTTGAAGATTTGATTCTTGAAGAGGGTTTTTTTTTAATTCTTTTTTCTTTTTTTTAGTTATTTTCTACAAAAATTCCTTTAATTTATCAATTAATTCAAGATCCTTGGAGAATTTTTGAAGAAGAAGATTCAAAGACTTATCAAGAACGGTGAATTACAAATCTGAGAAGTATTCCAAGTCACTCATAAGCATCATCATCTTCTTCTTATTCTATTTTTTTTATTTCTTTTTGATATTATTGATTATTTTTATTCTTTTAGGTTATTATTATAATTTATTCATTAATCATAATTTTATTTTATTTATTTATTTTTTATGGTGATTACGGAGGAAAACATGTGATGATCATGTTGGAGGGATGAATTCATGAGAAGTCCATGGAAAACCATGGATAAAGCCTCGTAGAGACTTAGTTTCTAGGATTTTTTTAATTTTATTTTTTATTTTATTAATTATTTTATGAATTAATGTAATAGCCCCAATAATGGGAGCAGTGAAATTATGTGGGTGGTTGCATGTTTATTTTGATTGAATTGGTTAGTAAAACTAGGTTTCAAATAGGTAATTATTTAAAATTATTGGAGGAAGTAGATTAATTTAGGTTGCATGATAATAGAATTAGGGTTTTAGTAAGGATTAATTTAATTATTTGTTTGATCTTATTTAATTTTTTTATGTTTTTATTTGTTTTTGGGCTTATTTATTGTCACAACCCGAACCCAAGGGCACGTGACCGGCACTAGAGAATAGGGAAAGTATAAAGCTACCAAAACCTATAGTAAGCCTTAAAAGAAAATCGCGGAATATTTAACTTTGAAACCTTACAATAAATAATAAAATCACAGTGCACATTATTAAACTGATTTTCTCAATATAATTTAAACCATAGTATCAGTGTATAGAAATAAATAAATAAACATCAGTTATACAAATAGTATCTCGGTACATAAATTATAAATACATGAAATCCCAAATAAGGTATGCAGCTGTACAATTTTCTCTATTGCGGTACACGAAAGTAAATACAATACAACTAAATAGATCTACGTAGAATAGCCGGTGACGAAGCTACAAGGCGAAGAGAGGTAGGCCTAACAGTAAACTCCCAAACTCCTGAAAAAAAAATTAATTGAGGGGAGTCAAACCTCACTAAGTAAGTTAATAAAGAAATGAATGCGATTTGAAAACCTCATTAAAATAAATTTTATGGAAATATAATATAATATAATTTTATTTCAACCATTTGGTGTACATATAATAAATCCATTTTTAAAAGAGAAGAAATTAATATTTAAATGTCTTTTTAAATTGTTTCAGTATAAAAATTTGATAGAACCCGATTTATAAATTTTTAACAGTCATATGACTCACTTATATCCAAGACTGTCGAATCCTGAGAGCAAGGCATCACCAGGATACACAGTCACAGTCATATCTCATAATCCAATATCACTGGCGGTGTCCGAGAGCAAAGCATCACCAGACCATCGGCCCCAGTGGTTTAATAAATAAAAAAATATTATACTACTGGCGTTGTCCGAGAGCAAAGCATCACCAGAACTTCGGCCCCAGTAATATAATTAAATAATTACATATTTTATCGGTGTGCACATGGTCCTAATGAAACCCATCAGGTAGCCCGTTCTACCGTGGTTTATTTAAAAATAAAAGAAATAAATAAAACAATGAAAATTACAATAAATAAAATAGATAAATAAATAAAATACAATAAAACAACTATAAATTAAATCATGTAAGATCATATGAATAATGCTGACTAGAATCTCATAAAATTAAATTCATAAGAATTTAATATAATTTAATTTAAAAATCCGACACTCAAATCAAATATTAACTTACAAGATAAAGGTGCTCCTCTGCCACGTCGTGTCCGACTTCGACTGGTAGACACAACTGAAGGGGCAGCTAAAAGATAGAAAAGGAAATGACAATCAGAAAATAGAAATCTAACTTTAAGAGTTTCTAAGGAAGACTTAATTTGAACTCAGAATAAAAATTTTAGGATCGACATGATGTCACATTTTACGAAAAATCTACCAAAAATTCGGCAGAGTTTTCTCTATAAAACGGATATCTCTCTACTGAAGTAGAGTCAACCCTGCAAATAAACACACTTCAAAATTTACAGTGGCACAACATCTCGGGTTGGGACCCCAAACTACACAATTCCCAACCGAGGTTCACCAAAAATACAATTAAACAAATACTAAATATTAATTTAGTAAATCACCAAAAAAAACAATAATTTAATAAAATTTCAAATAATAATGTAATATTAATAACAATCCAACTTTCTAAATATTCAATATAAAATAATCAAATTCAATTATAATTGCCCATCTAGATCAAATATACTATAATATCAATTAAGAACTCATTCAAATCACAAAACAATAAATAATTTAATTTGAACAAATTTTCAAAAATAGTTAGTATTAATTAACTAAA
Source organism: Mallotus nudiflorus (assembly GCA_947683625.1). NCBI lineage: Eukaryota > Viridiplantae > Streptophyta > Magnoliopsida > Malpighiales > Euphorbiaceae > Mallotus > Mallotus nudiflorus. The sequence continues at coordinate 72,110 of CANTUR010001201.1, forward strand.
AATAATAAATAATTTATAAAAATTATTTTAATACCACATTTTATCTCAAAATTAACTAAAACATAGTATTTAATTATAGTATCAACAAAACACACCATTTACCTATTATTTCAAAATTTACCTAATATAATAATTTAAAAAAAAATTAGATAAATTAACAAAAATTATTTTATAACTACTAAAATTACTAACGTAATATACTAACACTAATTAATTCCAATAATCTACCAAAAATAGATAATTAATCACATTAACAAAATATACATAAAACTTAAAATACCTAAATAAATATACAAAAATTCCATAAAATTCAAATAATTTAATCTAAATTAATTTTCATAGACTCTTAACCAAAATTAACTTCAATAACTTAGGTCAATTAATAAATATACATTAATCAACCAAAATTACCCCAAATAATTAAAATAAATTTCTACATAATTTAAACAAACAATTCAAAATTAACAAAATAAAAAATTAACCCAAAAACTAACTAAAATCAACTAACAGCCAACTAACCTAAAACTCACCTAAACTAAGCTAAAATCAAGTGGAAGAAGGTTGCTGCTGTCCCTGATATTGCTTCACATTGTTGTTCATGTTGCTGCTCCTGCACGATGCTGGACTTGCTGCTGCTATTGCCTCTACTCGTGTTGCTGTTGCCTCTGCTCGTGATGCTGCTGAGATGATGATAAAGGAAGAAGGAAATAGACGGAGAAGGGACTGGGTAGATGTTGGTTCAGGTGCACGAAGATGAGGAAGAGAAAATGGCGTGAAGAAGAGAAAAGAAAGAAGGGAGGGAGAGGAGATAGGGGTTGACCAAAAGTTCTTCTTTTTGGTTTGGAAAAAGAAAATCCTCAGCCACACACACACACACACACACACACACACACATATATATATATATATATATATATATATATATATATATGGTAGATAATTTAAGTATATAACAATGTTATTAATATACCTCTAGATAAAAAAAAATACTACAATTATAATAGTTAATAATAGTAGTGCTACCAATAATATTTGGACAAATTTAAAATAGTAAGATATGTGCACAAGAATAAAATAATATGAAAGTAATATTATTAATAGTTTCTAATGGAATTTTAAATTTAGTTCTTAAATATAATAATTTAATATATGAATTATAACAATATAAATTAAAGAAAATTTGTATCCTTGAAAACCTCAATATTTATATAAATAATTTAAAATCTTCGGGTTATTACAGTTTTCCCCCCTTACAGAAATTCATCCATGAATTTCACAGAAAAGTTAGGAATTACAAAATCTAAGGATGAAAAAGATAGGGATAAACAACTTGCATCGCCGATTCTACCTTCCATGTACAGTCTTTTGCTGTGTGGTTACTCCAAAGCACTTTTACCATCATAATCTCCCGAGAGCAAAGCTGGCAAACCTGGCGATCCACAATCGCTACTGGATACTCCTCTTAAGATAGATCTTCACTGAGCTCCACTGCTTGAGGCTGAAGTACTTGAGAAGGATCATGAATATACTTCCTCAACCTAGACACATGGAACACTGGGTGGATTTGAGATAACTTAGGTGGCAACACTAGTCTATAGGCCACTTCCCTAACTCGTGACCATATCTCGAAAGGTCCAATGTACCTCGGAGCCAACTTACCCTTCTTACCGAACCTCATAACTCTCTTCATTGGAGATACCTTCAGAAACACCATATCTCTAATTAGAAAGGAAACATCCTTCCTTTTGGGATCAGCATAACTCTTCTGCCTACTATATGTTATCCTCAACCTCTGCTGAATGATAAAAACTTTTTCAGAAGTAATCTGCACTAACTCTGGACCTGGGAGCTGTCTCTCACCAATTTCCCAACACAAAGGTGATATGCACTTCCTACCATACAACGCTTCATACGAAGCCATCTCAATACTTGCATGATAACTGTTGTTATATATGAATTCAATCAGTGGAAAATGATTATTCCATTGACCTCCAAAGTCCATCACGCACATCCGGAGCATATCCTATAAAGTCTGAATGGTCCTCTCAGACTGACCATCAGTCTGAGGATGGAATGCTGTGCTAAAGTCAAGTCTGGTACCCAATGCCTTATGCAACTCTTGCTAGAAAACTGAGGTAAAAGTGGCTCCTCTATCAGATATTATACTTACTAGAACTCCATAAAGATAAACAATTCTGTTGACATACAACTGTGCCAACTTATCAGTGGAGTATGTCTTCTTAACTGGCAAAAAGTGAGCCGACCTAGTTAACCTGTCAATGATCACCCAAATAACATCAAACCCATTTGTCATCCGAGGTAAACCAGTCACAAAATCCATAGCAATCATATCCCACTTCCACTCTGGGATAGGCATGGACTGTAACAATCCTAAGGGCCTCTGATGCTCTAATTTCACCTGCTGACATGTGAGACACTTGGATACAAATTCTGTAACATCCTTCTTCATTCCATTCCACCAGTATGTATCTTTCAAATTATGGTACAGCTTGGTAGAACCTAGATGTATACTATAAGTAGAAAAATGTGCCTCTTCTAAGATCTCTTTCCTCAGATCATCCACATCTAGCACACACAACTGAGTACCCAAGCGTAAAACTCCCTCACTGTTAATCACAAACTCTCCAGATTGACCCTGTTGCACCTTAAATATAATTCTCTATAACTGTGGGTCCCTTCTTGGAGCTGCCTTAACTTTATCCAAGTACACAGATCGTACTCTGAACTAAGCTAAAAGGCACTTCTTAGTCACTTTCCATTGCAAACCTTAATCAATAAGCTCATGCAACTCCTAAATAATCGGTCTCCTCTCAGAACTAATGTGGGTAAGACTACCTGCTGATTTTCTACTCAACACATCAGCTACTACATTCGCTTTGCCTAAATGGTAATGAATCGAACAATTGTAGTCTTTAAGAAGTTCCATCCATCTTCTTTGCCTTAAGTTCAAATCCTTCTGCTCGAAGAAATACTTTAAGCTCTTGTGGTAGATGTAGATCTCACAAGTGACACCGTACAGATAATGCCTCTAGATCTTCAGTGCGAATACAACTGCTGCCATCTTTAGATTATGAGTGGGTTAATTATGCTCGTGCTTCTTCAACTGCCTCGAAGCATAAGCAACCACTCTACCATTCTGCATTAGCACACATCCCAAACCTACACGGGAAGCATCATAATACACCGTGTATCCATCATCACCAGAAGGTAATGTCAGTACTGGAGTTGAAATCAATAAATCCTTAAGCAACTGGAAATGCTCCTCACATCTATCAGTCCATATAAATCTAACATTCTTCCGGGTTAGTCTAGTCAAAGGGGTGGAAATCTTAGAGAAATCCTTCATAAATCTATTGTAATAGCCTGCTAAACCTAGAAAACTTCTTACTTCAATAACCGTTATAGGTCTTAGCCATTTAGTAATCGCCTTTATCTTCTTGGGATCCACCTGAATGCCATCTTTAGACACCACATGGCCTAAGAATGCCACTTGGTCTAACCAGAACTCATATTTTGAAAATTTACCATACAACTGATGCTCTCTCAAAGTCTGCAGCACCAATCTCAGATGCATCGCATGCTCCACCTTATTCTTTGAATAGACCAAAATATAAAAACAATCATAAATCGGTCTAAGTATGGCCTAAACACCCTGTTCATCAAGTCCATAAAGGCTGTTGGGGCATTAGTCAACCCAAAGGACATCACTAAGAACTCATAGTGGCGATATCAAGTCTCAAATGTTGATTTAGGTATATCCTCCCTTCTAATCCTTAACTGATGATACCCAGATCTCAAGTCAATCTTAGAGAAATGTCGAGCTCCTTATAATTGATCAAATAAATCATCAATACTGGGGAGTGGGTACTTATTCTTGATGGTAACCTTATTCAGCTGTCTGCAGTCAATACAGAGTCAAAGTCTACCATCCTTCTTCTTTACAAAGAGAACTGGAGCACCCCAAGGACATGTACTAGGCCGAATGAACCCCTTATCTAATAATTCCTACAATTGCTCTTTTAACTCCTTCAGCTCCGCAGGTGCCATCATATAAGGTGGCATAGAAATAGGATTTGTACTGGGGACCACATCAATATAAAATTCTATTTCTCTATCTAGCGGCAATCCAGGTAACTCCTCTGGAAAAACATTTAAAAATTCACGTACTATTGGTACCCTCTCCACTAATCCCATTTCTGCTTGAACATCTCAAACTATAGCTAGATAGCCCTGGCATCCTCTACTGAGCATCTTCCTAGTTGTAATGACAGAAATAAGAATACGGAACATGGAACTCTCAGTACCTCTGAATCTGAATTCCTCATCACCAGGAATTTTGAAAATTACTTCCTTTTCTCGAAAATCCACAGAACCATAATATTAGGACAACCAATCCATTCCAAGAATCATATCAAACTCGATCACATCCAAAAGGACCAAGTCTGCCAACAATTCTCTACCCTTCACTAACACGAGACAAGATTGAAAGAAAATGTCTGTCTCCAACTCATCACTAAGCGGAGTCAAAACAGACAGAGGAAGACTCATCAAGAAAGGAAGACAAGCCACTTTTGAAGCAAACAAAGGAGATACAAACGAACATGTAGCACCCAGATCAAATAATACTCTAGTCTCAGAGTAACAGACTGGAATAATACCTGCTACCATAGCGTTGGATGCTTATTCATCCTGAGGAGTCAAATTGAAGACCCTAGAATGACCACATCTTACATGCTGTGAGGTGAATGGCTGAGTCTGTCCTGTACCTCGACCCTACTGACTCGTATACTGCATCGGTCGCTACTAAGAGTACATGGGTGCCTGGTACTGCTGAGGCACCTACTGCAATGGTTGAACAATAGTAGGTGAAGATCCCTGAGCAAAAGATGTCTGGAATCCATAGTTCGGACAAGCTCTAGCGAAATGTCCAAACTGACCACATCTAAAACATGCTCCTGGCATTAAGTGACAAGGACCCTGATGCACTCGACCACAAATGGTGCACGCACTAGCTCTAGACCTAGAACTGCCATGCCTACAGCTCTGCCTACTACTACTGTTGGTGCTAGCATTAAATCTAGCGGCCCTACTGCTCCTGCGATCCTGAGTAAGGCGATGCCTACTAGTCTGATTTACCCCAAAATGTCTGCTTTGCTGAGAAGGGCCTGTTAACTGAGAACTCGAGCTGCTTATCTGAAATACTGGCTGCTACACCCTTTGGATAGGTCTGAAAGTGCCATTATTATAAGAGTTAGGTATGGTGCCATGCCGGATGTGTCTGCGCTCCAGCTGTCTCACCTCCTCTACCACACTCTCGAGACTACGACCCTCTGGTCGAATACTGATATAGGCTGGGCCTAATCCAATCACATAAAGCTCTACTGCTCTGGCAACATCCTGTCTTACATCCTTAGCATGCTTTATCAGTCTGTAGAACTCCTGAGTATAGTCCTCCACTGATTGATCTCTCCCATCAATGTTAAGCAGCTGCCATCTATAGTTCTCTTGCATGGATGAAGGATAAAAGAATCTCATGAACTGCTCCTTAAATCCCAACCTTGTCATTATCATCATAAAATGCTGAATGGACTACATAAACCAATCCTGAGCTGCTGCTGAGACTGATAGCTCCAAAATCATAATCCTCTAGTAGTCAGAATACCCAGATCTGGTCCTAGACTCGATGGTATTAATGACATCCAATGCATCCCCATTACCATCAAAGTGAACTCGCCCTACTCTGGAGTATAATAAGGCTGCATCAGCATCTGACATCCCCTGAGTTTGTCACTGAAGCATCTGCTGCACAATGGGCATCGCCTAATTAAGAGCTGCCAAGCCCTGGTTAATAACCGCCATGCTAGCTGCAAAGACTGTAGGATCCTCTACTGGAATTTGAGGCTTTACTGGAGGCTGATCTTGCCTCTGAGCTGCTGCCACTCTAGCTCTACCCCTACCTCTACCCCTACATTTAGGTCGAGGGGAAGGAGGGAGAATCTCATCCTTAAATGACTGCTCACCGTCATCAGGTTTTGCAACTATAGTAGGGGCATTCTGAGCACGCCTCATTCTGAAAAGACAGGAAAAAAAACCCAGATTGAAAACAAAATATGAATATAAACTCAAATACTGAAACCAAAGATAAGAGATCAACAAACGACATTTAACAACCTTTGTATCGTAGTATTATGAGAAAAAGATAGACATTAACAGTCAAAAGCATGAAAAACGAGCCAAAGTTCTAATACCAACTTTGTCACGACCCGAACCTAGGGGCACGTGACTGACACTAGGGAATGGGGAAAGCATAAAGCTACCAAAACCCATAGTAAGCCTTCAAAGAAAATCACGAAATATTTAACTTTGAATCCTTACAATAAATAATAAAATCACAATGTATATTATCAAACTGATTTTTCTCAATATAATTTAAACCGTAGTATCAGTGTATAGAAATAAATAAATAAACATCAGTTATACAAATAGTATCTCGGTACATAAATTATAAATACATGAAATCCCAAATAAAGTATGCAGTTGTACAATTTGCTCTACTGTGGTACACGAAAGTAAATACAACACAACTAAATAGACCTATGTAGAATAGCCGATGACGAAGCTACATGACGAAGAGAGGTAGGCCTAACAGTAAACTCCCAAACTCCTGAAAAAAAATTAATTGAGGGGAGTCAGACCTCACTGAGTAAGTTAATAAAGAAATGAATGCGATTTGAAAACCTCATTAAAATAAATTTTATGGAAATATAATATAATATAATTTTATTTCAACCATTTGGTGTACATATAATAAATCCATTTTTAAAAGAGAAGAAATAAATATTTAAATGTCTTTTTAAATCGCTTCAGTATAAAAATTTGGTAGAACCCAATTTATAAATTTTTAATAGTTATATGACTCACTTATATCCAAGACTGTCAGATCCCGAGAGCAAGGCATCACCATGATACACAACTGTAGTCATATCTCTTAATCCAATACCATTAGTAGTGTCCGAGAGCAAAGCATCACTAGACCATCGGCCCTAGTGATTTAATAAATAAACAAATATTATACTACTGGCGTTGTCCGAGAACAAAGCATCACTAGACCTTCGGCCCCAGTAATATAATTAAATAATCACATATTTTACCGGTGCGTACACGATCCTAATGAAACCCATAAAGTAGCATGTTCTACCGTGGTTTATTTAAAAATAAAAGAAAATAAATAAAACAATGAAAATTACAATAAATAAAATAGATAAATAAATAAAATATAATAAAACAACTATAAATTAAATCATGCAAGATCATATGAATAATGCTGACTAGAATCTCATAAAATTAAATTCATAAGAATTTAATATAATTTAAATTAAAAATCCGACACTCAAATCAAATATTAACTTACAAGATAAAGGTGCTCCTCTGCTACGTCGTGTCCGTTACAATAAATAAAATACATAAATAAATAAAATATAATAAAACAACTATAAATTAAATCATGCAAGATCATATGAATAATGCTGACTAGAATCTCATAAAATTAAATTCATAAGAATTTAATATAATTTAAATTAAAAATCCGACACTCAAATCAAATATTAACTTACAAGATAAATGTGCTCCGCTACTACGTCGTGTCCGACCTTGACTGGTAGACACGACTGGAGGGGCAGTTAAAAGATAGAAAAGGAAATGACAATCAGAAAATAGAAACCTAACTTCTAGAGTTTCTAAGGAAGACTCGATTCAAACTCAGAATAAAAATTTTAGGATCGACTAGGTGTCACGTTTTACGAGAAATCTATCAAAAATTCGACAGAGTTTTCTCTGTAAAACGGACATCCCTTTACCGAAGTAGAGTCAACCCTGCAAATAAATACACTTCAAAATTTACAGTGGCACAACACATCGGGTTGGGACCCTAAACTACACAATTTCCAACCGAGGTTCACCAAAAATACAATTAAGCAAATACTAAATATTAATTTAATAAATCACCAAAAATAATATAAATTTAATAAAATTTCAAATAATAATGTAATATTAATAACAATCCAACTTTTTAAATATTCAATATAAAATAATCAAATTCAATTATAATTGCCCATCTAGATTAAATATACTATAATATCAATTAAGAACTCATTCAAACCACAAAACAATAAAATAATTTAATTTGAATAAATTTTCAAAAACAGTTAGTATTAATTAACTAAAAATAATAAATTATTTATAAAAATTATTTTAATACCACATTTTATCTCAAAATTAACTAAAACATAGTATTTAATTATAATATCAACAAAACACACCATTTACGTATTATTTCAAAATTTACCTAATATAATAATTTAAAAAAAAATTAGATAAATTATCAAAAATTATTTTATAACTACTAAAATTACTAACGTAATATACTAACACTAATTAACTCCAATAATCTACCAAAAATAGATAACTAATCACATTAACAAAATATACATAAAACTTAAAATACCTAAATAAATATACAAAAATGTCATAAAATTCAATTTATTTAATCTAAATTAATTTTCATAGACTCTTAACCAAAATTAACTTCGATAACTTAGATCAATTAATAAATATACATTAATCAACCACAGTTACCCCAAATAATTAAAATAATTTTTTGCATAATTTAAACAAACAATTCAAAATTAACAAAATAAAAAATTAACCCAAAAACTAACTAAAATCAACTAACAACCAACTAACCTAAAACTCACCTAAACTAAGCTAAAATCAAGTGGAAGAAGGCTGATGCTGTCCCTGTTACTGCTTCACGTTACTGTTCATGTTGCTGCTCCTGCACGATGCTGGACCTGATGCTGTTGTTGCCTCTGCTCATGCTGTTGCTGAGATGACGATAAAGGAAGAAGGAAATAGACGGAGAAGGGATTGGGTGGCTGCTGGTTCAGGCGCACGAAGATGAGGAAGAGAAAATAGCGTGAAGAAGAGAAAAGAAAAAAGGGAGGGAGAGGAGATAGGGGTTAACTGAACGTTCTTCTTTTTGGTTTGGAAAAAGAAAATCCACAACCACATAACATATATATATATAAAGTAGTTTAAATAGGATACATCCATGTGTGTGTGTGTGTATATATATATATATATATATATATATATATATATGTATGTATGTATATATATGGTAGATAATTTAAGTATATAACAATGTTATTAATATACCTCTAGATAAAAAAAAAATACTACAATTATAATAGTTAATAATAGTAGTGCTACCAATAATATTTGGACAAATTTAAAATAGTAAGATATGTGCATAAGAATAAAATAATGTGAAAGCAATATTATTAATAGTTTCCAATGGAATTTTAAATTTAGTTCTTAAATATAATAATTTAATATATGAATTATAACAATATAAATTAAAGAAAATTTGTATCCTTGAAAACCTCAATATTTTTATAAATAATTTAACATATTCGGGTTATTACATTTATTATATGTGTTTTGGGCCTTAAGCCCATTTTAGACTTTAATTTATTTATTTAAGTTTAGGTAATTCTTTTAGCTCATCTCACTTAAAAATTAATTCGGTTTAATTAATTAAAATATATTTTTAGGTCTATAATAAATTAGATTTTAGATTAGAAATATCCTTAGGTCCATTTAGTTAATTAGACATAGGCTCACCTAATTTAATTTAATTAATTTAGACTTAGTCCACTTAATTTAAGTCTTCTTTCATAATTTGTAGATTTAAGATCACCATTTAATTAAAACATGTAGAATTAGGCCCACTAATTTAAATATTCCATAATTTGTAAATTTAAGCTCATATTTAGAATTAAAATTAGTAGACTTAGGTTCATTTAATTAAATCAAAAGGAGTTAGGTCTTTAGGTTCACTTATAATTTAACATATGTAGACTTTAGCTCATTTATTTAAAATCCATGCAGATTAAACTAACTTAGGGATTATGTTATTTATTGAATGCATTATTTACTTGTATATTTCATGACTAGTTTGCCTTGGAGTTGATTATTTTTAGGATTTATATGAAATTGCATGTAAATAGAGAATAAGATAATATTTTATAAAGTAATTCTAAATGAACACAAGATTGAAAGAAGTTGGTATTCCGTATCCAGAATCTCCTGGTTGTGATACTAACTTTCTTTTAGGGAATTGAGTACCACCTTTTCGATTTGTCCCAGTTATTACCCTGGGTGGCGACTCCTCATCTTCACGCCATGTCTTTGTGACAATGGTTAGTGTGTTCTCTAGAGCCCTGAGCTCAAACAGTGTTGTTGTTGCTAAAATCTTGGACGCGCGCTAAACCCCGCTGTCTACAAATTCATATTTAAATTTCCATGCATAATTTCATAAAACTTCCTTTACAAAGTTTACTCTACATAATTAATAGAATTTGTTAAAAATATAAAAATTTTCAAGCCGGAACAATAATGTGAACATGAACCCGAACTCGAAAAATTTAGAAAAATAAATAAAAATCACATAAAAAATATCAAGACTTCAATTACATTTAATTTCAAAGCAATTATATCTAATTAAATCCAATTCAAGCTCAATTAAACAAAATAACTAAAAATCAACTTAAAATCAATTACCCAGATTTGAGGTGCTTCCCGGAGTTGCCCGAAGAAATTGGGTGAGGGGAATCGAAGCCCAAGATGTTAGGATTCGATCAAGACTTGCAATTGCACTTGAGGTAGCCGGAAATGTCACCGGTGACATCCTCTCCAAACCGGCACTGAAGGAAAGAAGAGGAAGAGGAAGGAAAGGAGGAAGGGGAGCAGTCCACTGGTGGAGGTGAGCTGTTATTGGCGTTTGGCAACTTCTGATGATGACATAGGGTTACTGGAGTGGCAGTGGTAAGTGGGTGGTGGCGTTGTCGATGGGGAAGGGAAGAAGAACGAAAAGAAGAGAAAGGAAAAGAAAAAGAAAAAAAAAAATCATTTTTAACCTTTTTTTTTTTAATTTTACAAAATAATAATTTTTAAAATAATAATAACTCACCCTTATATATATATATATATATATATATATATATAACACAAATTATAACATTGTCAAAATTGATTGAGTTTTATCCATATAAATTTTTTTGTTATTTTTTATTTTTTTAATATTATTTTAGTGATTTATATAGTTATTAGATACTAAGAATGTTGTTATCACTAAAATAATACCAAAAACTAAAAATTAAAAATATTTTTTTTATAAATTACTAGTTTAATAAGCAACGTTACATAAAATTAATTAAATTTTTTAAATATATAATTTTAATTAATATATCGTAAATGAATACTTTTTTATATGGATAAAGCTCAATTAATTTTGATAATGTTATAATTTGTGTTATATTTTAAATAATTTTTAAATTCAATTGAATTTAAAATAGAAAATTGAATTGAATAGATATTTAAATTCTAATACAAATATAATATTGAAAAACTAATTGAATTTATGTAAATAAAAAAATTTATTTGTATATGATGTATTAATTAAATAATAAATTATTAAAATTATTTATTTTAAATTATTAAAATAATACTTAATTAATTTTATTTGTCATTGTTATTGAAACTAATAATTTTTATTTTTATTTTTACTATGAAAATTTAATAATATAATAAATTATAAATAAAATTAAAATTATTTATTTAAAATATAATTTATTTAAAATTTTTTATAACTAAAATGTAAAAAAAAAAGTTTAGTTTTAATGGTTGACTAACGAAATTTTTTTTTAAAATTTATAGTAAAAATTAAGCATTCAAAATTTAATTGTAAAAACTATATAACTTTTAGAATTGTAAATGTTTTTATCCCAAAATAAATTTAATGTTCTCAATTGGGTCATTTCTCCTCTTCCAAAATGTTTAACATCTAAACAAATTGTAAAATGATTATCAAAACATTTCAAATTCTAAATCTCAATAGGAAAAATTATTCCTCATTTTTATTAATAGTATACTTTTGAGAAAAAATAATTTATTTAATTATTGATTTTCTAATTTAAAGTATATGGATAAGCTAAAATAACTAAATGAAAGTAAAAATAAAATTTACTACAATCTAACTAATGCTTACAAACTTTATTATTAAACATTTCATTAAAAAAAAAAAAGAAGAAATTACAGTGGATCCACTTTGACCTCCGTGTTTATAAATATGTTTCTGTGTTTTTGTTTCTTTGATTTTTGGTCCTTGCTGTTTTACTTTTGTTTTTCCTTTTATTTTTCCTTTTGACTTTTTTTTTTACTATGTAATTCATTTGAATATATTTATTCATTTTTATGTAATTATTGTTATTTTTAATTGAAGTTGATAGTATATATTTATTTTATTTTTATATTCTAAATAATTTTAATTAGCTTAATTTCTTATGAAAATTTTGAATAAGCTATTTAAAACTAACCTAATTATTCAGAATAATTAGGGTTTGATTAAATTATAATTATATAGCCTAATTTTACAAATAGGTTTTCAATTTTGGAACTTATCATTATTTAGAATAATTATTTAAAATTATTTAGAATATAAAAATTGAGCTAATTAAACTAAAAATTACTTACAATCTTCAATAATTATTTTTTTAATAAAATTTATACATTTGTTAGTATTAATAATAAAAATAATAATTTTCTGATATATTTCATAATTTTTTTGTTGCCTTTGGTTGTTATTTTTAATTGTTTTGGCCGATGTTTGTTGTTTTTGCAGTGTTTTTTTTTATTGATGTTTGTTGTTTTTGCATATGTTTTTGTTGTTGTTTTGGTTGTTATTTGTTATTTTTTCAGTAATAAACAAAAACAACTAAAAAGAAGAGAATACAACAAAAACAACTAAAAGCAACAAAATAACAAAAACCAACAAATGAAAACAACAAAACAAACAGAAAAAAAACTAAAAAAATACAACAAAAATAAAAACACAATAAAAATTAACAAAGAAAACAAAAAAAAACAAATGAAAACAACAAGAAACAACTAAAAACAAAAGAATACAACAAAAACATATGAAAATAAAAAAAATCAGCAAATAAAAACAATAAAAAAACCAAAAGATTACATCAAAAACAACTGAAATAACAAAATAACAAAAATTAACAAATGAAAAACAACAAACAAAAACAATAAAAACAAAAAATTACAACAAAAAAAATTGAAAATAACCAAAAATAATAAAAAAAACAACAACAAGAAACAAAATTTACAAACAAAAATAAACATTAATCAATAAACAAAAAATTCTGTTAAAATAAAATATACTACAAATTCTACCAATTAAATTACTCAACAATTAATAATTCAACAAATTTTATTTACTAAATTTATTAAAATTGTTTCTTGAAACTAAGAAATTAAAACTTAATATGAAATTAATTACAATATAAATAACCTAATTTTAAAAATTAATTAAAAGGCAAATGACGGTTTAATCTAATATTCCTACTTAATATAATAACTATTTTTAATAATAAAGTAAAAAAAATAGAATTAATAATATATTATTTAGAAAAATAATAAATAGGAATAAAATTAATAACTACAAATAAAACAACATAATGACATAAAATAAAATATGAATAAGAAAAAAAGCATTAATTTCAACAATACAATGAAATATAGGGAAAATTACAATCATTCCCTAAGGTTTGTTCTAATTTACTAGTTCATCCCTACATTTTCAAAAGTTAACTAAATGCCTTCTCAATTGTGATTTTATTAACTATTTTTTCTTCTTCTAACTAAATAATCCCTTAAATTTGCAATAAAAATATAAAAAATGAGAGGGTATTTAATTAGTAAAAGGGAAATAGTTAATAAAATTAAATATAATGGGTTATTAGTTGACTTTTAAAAATACAAGGATGGATTAATAGGTTTGACCAAGTTTAAGGGGTAATTGTAATTTTCCTAGAATATAATTGAATGCATGAAATAAAGAACAAGATACAAACAAATTACATAAAATGACATAAAATAATAGGTAAAATAATAATTATAAAATGTGAGATAGAAATAAACAGAATAAACAGAAAATATAAATAAATAAAAGTAAAAAAATGAAAAAAGGACTTTGGTTAAAAACCACTTATGCCCAAGAAACAAATTCACTAATGCCCAAGAGTTTTTCCCAAGATTTTGGTTAAAACCCACTGACGCCCAAGATTTTGCCCAAGAATCAAATTCAAAGCATTGTTGTCATTTTATTAAAAAAAAAAAAAACTCTAAGGAAAATATAAAGAATGATAAAGATTCAAAATTGAAAGAATATTTTTTTGGAAAAGTTTGTTTTTGAAAGAATAAAAGTCAACATTATTTTTTATATGCTTTTTACTTTTTGGATTATTTGTGAAAACTTCCCTTAAAAATATAGCATTAGTAAAGAGACGTTGAAAAGGAGTCTACTGTTACAGCCTGCCTTGCCTTGATAGTTATTTAGGCCCATATTGTGTGCACATGGGAGAGATCAAGCTAATGTGTGCAAGTATTGGGTTGCATGCTATGTTGACCCTTTGCATGATCAAGGTATTGAGTAATCTCAAACTAATCTTGGTTTTGACTTTAATAATCAATTTTAATATATTAATATGTGTTTAAGTGTGTATATTAGTCAGGTATAGACTACACTTATTAGATGAAGTTATAGAGCTTAAAACATGAAGGCAAGGATGCTTATAGGTGGCATCACAATCATGAGCACTCTCACAAGCCAAATACATATCATTTGGAGTGGCAATGACCCTCACAGTCATGATCATTGTCCTCATGATCAGGAGCATCCTAATTATGTTTCAGAGAAAGAAAAACTTTTTGGATTTAAAAGAGGCAATAGCTCTCACAGGTGTGGTCATGATTGTTACATGTTATGTCATGGTTGTGACCAAGATTGTGAGCACTGTGGCAACCTTTGTAATAGCAATTGCAAAGCTCTAATGGTTATGAAAATGAAGGTCATGATCCTGACACCTCCCATCACGGTTATGTGCACCTTTTTTTTTTTTGCAAAAAGTGAAAAAATAAAATAAAAGAAGATGTAGGTTTGTTGGGGATGAAAATCAAAGTTCTAATAGCCATATTTTGGCCCCTTCTCTATAAAAAAAAGCTTAAGACATCATTTGAAGAGTTAGACACTTTGTGGAATAAATTATTATGTAAAGTCATTAAGCTGAATTTATTTCTTTCACAATTCTTCTTTTTTATATTCTTTATTTGTAAACAAACTCTTATTAATTTTGTGTGTACCACTCTTGTGAGAGTTAGGGTGAGTTAGTTGATATAATTCTCTCTTCTACACTTTTTTAGGGTAAAGAAAAGGGGTAGTGAGGATCAATTAACTTAGGTTAATGTTAAGCCCTTATGAAAAACACTTATTGAAAAGGTTTTGAGTTAACCTTAAAATCTCTTATGGAAAGGTTTAAGTGTAAGCCTTAAAAACACTTGGAAAAAAGTTTCGAGTGAGTCTAGAAAACTCATTGTTATAAGGTTTGGTGTGAGCCATTGAAAACACCATTTTGTAATCAATCTTAGGAATAAAATTGGCTTATATAATTGAAAATCCTAACTTAAGGATAGTTTAGGTAGAGATGTCAGTTCATTAAGGAACCAAACTTCTTAATTCTTTGTGTTCATCTTTTCTTACTTGTACTTATTCTTGTTATTATTCATTCTTCCTAAATATCTTTTAATTTTCTATTTAAGTTTTCAATTTTTCTCTACAACCTTAATTAGCCCTATTCACCCCCCCCTCTAGGGCATTTTCATGCTGCCTAGTCCAAGACATATGTTTATGTGTATAAAGAAAGTCTTTAGAGAGTGCCAGAACATGCTGGAAATGCCTAAAACTGATGGCTTCCTCTTAAGACTTAAGACTATGTTTAGAAATTTCTTACAAAAGGCAAGGAAGGTTGCCTCTCTAGAATATTCCCTTCTCATCTAATATCTAATGTTTATAACTCCTAACTTCTAAAAAGTTCCTTTGTTTCCTATTTAAACATTTTATACAGCTTGACTCTAGATTTTTCCTTGAAGTAGCTTGCTTAGGAAGCTTTGTACATAAGATATTTCTTGTAAATATCTAGAAGAATTAATTGTAGCTACACATTAAGGAGGTGGAGAAAATAGGCCATCCCTCTCATTTTTAAAGGATGATAAAAAGTTGAATACACACATACTCTTTATAGACTCTTATGCTCTCTATATTAATCAAACTCATCATAAACCTCTTACTGCTTATTTACTCACCTCATTTTCACTTAAACTCACACAAAGGTTTACTTAGATCTACTTCACTCATAAGAAAGAGTAAGTGTTACACAAGTTAAGCTAGCATTAAAGTCTAACTTCATGATAGGTGATATCAAAGTAAAGGTTTTAGTCATAGGTAACACTAGTTGGGTGATTTGAGCATGATAAGTGAGGAAGGATTTATTGTTGCCATTATCGAGAAGAAACACATTGAGAAGACCTATGGGTGTGAGGATCAACGTTTAAAGGCCAAGCGAGGACAATCTAAGGCTTTAATGAGGGAAACTATTGAATCTCAAGTTACTAGCCTCAAGAAGAGCCTAGTGAATATCACCTTCATAGTTGGTGAACTTAACTATCAAGTCAACAACTTGATCCATGAGAGTTGACGAGGCCATAATCGAAGAGCTTAATAGCTCTTTTAATTTTTTAATATATATATATATATATATATATATATATATATATATATATATATATATATATGAGGAAGTTTACTCGAGCTTCGACATGGGCAATATTAAAACATTTTAACTTTGATAATGGTATGAAAAAAAATGAAATAATATAAAATTCAATCATAATCACTTAAGCATCTAAGATAACATTTGCTAGTTCACCAACAAAAGTTATTCAAAAAAAAAGGAAAAAAAAATTAAACATTCAATAATAAGCATTATATGATTTTTTTTTATTCTTTAAAAGTAATGGGTTTAGATTTCACCTACACCATAATCATCAAACCTGTAAATAAAAAATCCTATAAGCAATAAGAATAACTCAATGTTGAAATTGTCTTAAATAAAAATAAGTGACATATTTGTTATTATGAAAAAAACCTAATGTATGGTTTCTTGACAGGCTATTCATTTTGAAACAAATTAACCTATGATTGATCGATAGCTATTAAAGTAACTAGAACCTCCACAACATGAGAAGGTTTAGATGCATTGCCAACCTTACCGCAGTTACTACTAGAAAAATCAAGAGATTTTTTGGCTAGTCTACTAACATTAGAAGAAATGGGCCTGTGAAAACAAAGTCAAACTCGTGAAAGGAATTTTTTAATTTTTCTCACTTGATTGGAGTACCTATACAATCCTCTCAAAATATATGCACAACCTTAGAAGAAAGATTGTATAAATCTTTGATTTTGTAGCTAATAACAACCTAATGTCAAGTCCATAAATGCATGTCATCAAAGACGGAACTAACATGTGATCCTTGTAACTTTTTTCACATGTATAGGTAGGCAACCGATTAGATTAACATTCTACAATCCAAATATAAGAAAAGATGCCACTCTAATTGCATGTTCAACGATCCCATTCAGTTTATACCTAAAAAAAGGAACAATTACATATAATGAAAGCAAACATGAAAAATAAAATATTGGAAAAAGAAAAGCTTTTTTTTTTCTAAAAAGAAAACATTACTAATTTATAAAATGATTTTAAAGAACTCCACAACTATTACACCATACTTACTCGTTATAACTCTAAACACTACTCTTGTATTGTAGGCATGCTTTATACCACCACCCACCTGTGACATCCATAGTTTTGATTGTTGCCTTGCAAGTGAATTTAATATCCTATCTACAAAAATATTACATTAGTGCATTTTATTCGATACACAATATATAGAATTACATAAAAAATTTTAAAAAGTAGACGCATGCTTTATCAGAGTGAATACTAAGGGATAAAAGTTGGGCAATTCTACGATGAATTGTCTCTATATGCATTAATGTTCTTAAAAGCACAAGCTTCAACATTATGTCTTAATATTCTCTTAAAAGGTTGCTGCAAGCTGCAAAGAGATACACACAAAAATTAAAAAGGCACAAAGTAGCCAATTGATAAAAAAATTTAAACTAAAGTTAAAAGTGAATCACATGTCCTTTATAGAATTAATCTTAGGAATGTCGAGATTAATGAGAAACCTAGTTGCCAAAGT
Source organism: Mallotus nudiflorus (assembly GCA_947683625.1). Taxonomy (NCBI): domain Eukaryota; kingdom Viridiplantae; phylum Streptophyta; class Magnoliopsida; order Malpighiales; family Euphorbiaceae; genus Mallotus; species Mallotus nudiflorus. The sequence goes on from CANTUR010001201.1 coordinate 90,362, forward strand.
ACTATTAACTGTAATTTCATTTAGAAATTGATGTAAATAAATATAGTTTATATCAAAATGAATTCGCTGTAGCACGATAAAACAATCTAAATCATAAGTTTTTATTTAAAAAATAATGCAAGCTCTGTAAAAAATAACAGTCATCAAAAGGCATGCAATAATCATCGGACCATATTAATCCATATTAAGAACATCGTCCTCTAGAAATAATCCTGTTGACTTATCCCATAGTGTTATGTCCATCTTATCATTCTTATACATATTTAAGAAAAAATACAATCAGCTATGTAGAAAAACAAATGGAAAAAAATAAATTATTTAAGTAATTATGCATACTTAGCTTCTTCTTCTTTTTATCTTAATTCTCTTTTTCCTAGCAATTTATCTGATAATATAGACCTCCTCACATTTCTTAATCGATGTTACCTATCTAGAGATATCTATACATACAAATATAAGATAGAGACATGGATGGATAGAAAGGGAAAAAAGGAAAAAAAAACAAATGAAAGTTAGAAATGACAAAAGTCGGCAAAAATATTCATGAAATCTATTCAGCAACGGAAGTAATCAGAGTGCATAAACAAATAATTAAACACAAAAGAATAATGGTAAAAATAAAGAAGTAAAGAAACAACCCATAAGAATTTACGTGAAAAACCTCAAGACAGGGAAAAATCACAGCCAAAGGAGGTAAGGGTTTCACTATATTATAAAAGAGCATATAAATGAGTGTTAGGATGGCTAGCAATGATGAGATCTTAGTTGCCAAACCCTAAAAATAGGTATTTATATAAATAAGGTAAAAGTGGAGTCAAAACAAAGAGAAAAATAGTTTTCTAAATTACGACCAACAATCCTATTCATCATAAGGTCATGTCATGCTTGTGCTTCAAGTCATGCTACTTATTGGACTAAATAGCAAATCCTGACATAGCCATGACATGACCATGTCTCAGGCTGTGTCACACTCTAAACAAAATGAAAAATTTCAACACAGGTGCCAACATGCCTATACTTAGTCCATGCTCCTTACTAGACATAACAAATAGCTAAACATGACCTAAGCACAACCGTGGCATGATCCAAAACCTCAAAACCATCAAATCTCTATAAAATTCATGTCATAAACTCAACAAAATCCATAAGGCTAATGCAAAAAGATTGGCTACTTTTTTGTTCTAGTCAATACAATTCATTAATAGCGCTATACATACTAGTTAAGAAAGTTTTATTGCCAACCCTTGATCTAACTTCTTCAAACCCAAGAAACTCAAATCTATCAAAGGGAATTTGACAATCCTCATCATTAAAAACTCTCAAAAAGGTATTTCAAAACAACTTGATCTGGTATGGATGATGATTAACTTTATAGCTTGATTGTGCATGTATGATTATAAAACCAGACATATGCCTGAAATGATGGATTAACTGCTTCGATATTGTTCTTTGCATCGTGTTTGCCTATCAATAAAAATAAGCAAAAATTTTTATAACATACAGATTTAGAAAAGAAGACGGAAAGAAAAAATTAGATTACCTCTTCATTAAGCATCAAGAATTCCAAATTGTATATTTCATTAGATTTGCTAATGTTTACAGACTCCCACACTCAAGCTATATGAACTTTGATTTGAATATTTTTTTTTTTTTTGCATTGTTAATTTAAGATATCATCATATAAGTCATAGTGCTATGACAACTGTCAAGTAACAAAACAGAAAAATTCGATATAATAATTGCAAATAAAAAATCCAAAATGAATTAGTAATGTTTTTAGAACAAATCAACATAATAGAAAAAAAATGAAAAACAATATATGCAAACCATGTTTCAGCAATGTACAATGATATCATAAAAATTTTCTCAATATACAATGTTCATAGTATATTGCATATATTCATCATTTTCATCCGTCTTGTTTTTTATTTATCAATATTTCTTAGCCCATTGTAAGAAGTAAATCTAGAAAGTGAAACATACAACTGACCGTGTGTAAAAACATTATTGTGCAAATATAATCCAACCCTTTCTAATATCTATCCCTAACTTTTATTTATTGTCATGCAATAACAAATTTTTATAGAAAATTAGTGTCTTTTTAATATAAATAGACATTTATTATTATGATATGTCAGAACAAGTGGAGTATGAAAACTTTTTCACTATAATGAGAATCGGTTAATATAATTTCTTTTATGACCTTCACACTTAATTCTATAACCATCAACCAAGTACCATTACACAATTCGATACTTGAATTAATATTATGAAGCAACATAGCCAAAATATTTTTTTAAGTTAAAATCCATGTTGAGGGAAACCATCAAAGTTTAAAGAATTCAAAAATTCAATTTATCAAGAATGTCTAATCCATCGTTGTCGATAGATTTATTACATATTGCATAGTAAAATTTTTCCTTTTCTAAAACCAAATTCAACATTTCTCAATTAATAATATCAACAATGTCATTCATTGGAGATATAATCATTCTATTTTTTATATATGAATTATCGAAATATATATTTTTAAAGTTTGGATACGTCTTATGTATTATTGAATTAATTGGATTATCACAATTTTTTATTATCAAGTTATTCAGTACTTCAATAAAATTTACTTCACCTTTGTTTGTTCTAATGCTAACCTTTTCAGCAGTTCCATCACTAATAGAATCCATTTTGAAAATTTTAATAGTTCATCTTTTTTGTTTTGCATGACACATTCACTAATGTCAAGCACATATTAATAGTTACCTTATAAGCTTTAAAATATTGCCATAAATGCGAATGCATGATTGAAATGTTCATAATATCCTCCTTGTAACTTCCTAAAAAAACTAGGAGAATTTGGCAAAAATCACCTCCAAACAAGATGGTTTTACCTCAAATCTTTTGTCTCCCTATCAACTTTGGAAACACACAATATATCCTTTAAAGATCTATTGATCGCTTCAAAACAATATTTATAGGTCATAGGAGCTTCATCCCAAATGATTAGTCTTATTTCTTCAATTAACCTAACTAATTATGACATGTTATTTCTCCTATCAACCTAGCTTCAGACACACACAATATATCCCTTAAAGATCTATCGACCACTTCAAAATAATATCTATAGCTCATAAGAGCTTCATCCAAAATTATCAATCTTGTTTCTTCAATCAATTTTATTCCTTTTTTTATCTGACATGTTCAATGCTTATCAATATTTAAAGATATTTAAAATCTAGAATGAGTTATTTGAGCACAAACAACCACAAAGATGCAATTCTAGATGAAGCAATAACCAGAATAATCATACCATTTGCTTTTAAAAATGATAAAAATATGTTTTCCTTATACCACTATAACCGTAAACAAAAAATTGACCTCTAGATCCATATATGACAACATCAAGAACGTCATCATAAATCTTTCTTTGCTCTTCATTTAAAGAATGCAATAACCTCATATGTTTCTCTCAAAGCTCATCCATGTCATAATTCAGTTCTTTAAGGAGCAATATATTGTTTATATCATAATTAAATAGATAATTAAGTTGCAGCAAATCAAAATTCAAAAGTGATAAGTTGTTACAGTTAAAATTTTTTTTCAAGTTCCAACAAAAATTTATTTTTAAATATTGTTTTAATAATTATTTAAACGAAACATTCAATGTAGTTGTCAAATCATGCTTAATATCATCGGAATTTTTTTTTTCAAAATGATTCAAAAAATTTCCTTGGGTCATTAACTTTGTAAAAAATAATTAAAATTGTAAATAAATTACACAATTAAATGTTTAAGAGTTGTTCCCTCATTTAACCTCTATTGTACTCTATTTGCTAGCGATTTTCAAAAGATGAAGGAATTGAATACTTTGAACTATCGTGAGTTCTCCTGCTAAACAACTTCAAATTTAGAACTAATACATCACTTTCTCTGATCTATCTCATCATTCTAAATGACTTTGCTATTATGTTTATTTCATCAAACATTTTAATTAAACCTTTAACAATCATAATGTTAATATTTTAAGGTGATTCATCATTTAAAAATGAAGAAATTTGGTTGTTTGTTTCATTCTCCACATTGTATATCTATAATTGCACAAATTAGATCTAGCTCCATCATCTAGAAGTAAAAAGCTAATCACATGAAGGTTTTGTCTACATATTCTAAAAATATATGGTCCTCATTTTTTATTAGTTTTGTAATCAATTTTACCTCCCGTCAATGTAAAAGCAAACATTGAACTATATAATCTTATATTTTCTCAAAATTCAAAAGCAAGAACATTACCAGTTTGTGTCAAAACACCATCAAGGAATTGTAGAGTTTCGGCAAGAAATGACAATTTAATTATACCCTTTTTACAACAAATGAATAGATTTTTTTTCCATGAATCCTAGAAGCTTTAACACATTCTACATTCGAATGCAAAGCCCCACAAAACATGCATTGTTTGTCTGGATGACCTATGTCTAATTTCTATGAGCAGTGCCCTTTAAAAATTAAATAAAACCATTAAGACAAGACAGTTAGGAGAAAAAAAATTATTTTGAATAAAATAACTCATCTTTACTTAAAAACACATTACTCTTTGCTTGTCATACACCACGACAAATTTGGGAAGTCGAGTGTATGCAGGGTGATTGGTTAATGGAAGCAAAGGTCACTGAGTGACTTTTTTTTTATTGATAACCTCATTCTAGCCATTTGACCATAATGATCTAATTGAATTCTATTCATATTGAAAATATCATTAAACTATACATTTCCAAATAAATTCATTTTTTCATGGATTTACATGCGACATAGATCTCAATAATGAAGCATTAATTCCATTGAAATCATTGCCAAAGCTGTTTGAAAGTGTAGCAAAGTTGGCAGAATTATTGCTATTTGAACAACATATTTTTGTTGACAATAAACAATAAAATCGACATATCAATGTGACATCAAATTATTTTTTAAAAAAGCCAATTAAATGTCCAAACATTTTGTTAGTAATATGTCTTAGGCCAATTGTGTAATGGTCATACTTTGACTTTGTCATATTTCTATTTTATTAATAAAGAGACATTTTTAATATTACTGGCTAATTCTAATAAGTTGTTTATTCTACATAAGGTCAACAAGTATGTGATTTGATGGTAAAACTCTTAGGTGATACTTGAATTCTATTCTAAAATATCCCTAGTCGATCATTGTTGTGGGAACAACAATGAATGAAGACTAGTATGAGATTGATTGATTATTATGTTTTACTGGTCATGTATATAAGTTATTGAGTCAAACTCATAAATCCATATTTAGCGAAATAATGTACTAGATCGACCTACTATAAGAAAACTATATGGATAATTGTCATAAATAATTCTCATTATAGTAGTATTATTTGAGTCCTCTAACATGAAATCACCATGATTTCCTACATGACAAATATTTTGATACATTATTACATCATCTTTAGTTGGATTTTAAAATCGGTTATGATTGGATATAGAATGAGTTATGTAAGGAATGTGAGTGATTAAGATGAAATTTATCCCTCAATTATTTTAAAAAGATATTTGTGGGTCCCTCAATAAGTTAGACTGGAGAAAAATGCATAGTCATACTAGAATGAGTTGATAAACAGTTATCAATATAAAAAAAAAGTTATCAATATCAGTCTACTTGGGATCGAAAAATAATATGATTAAACTATATAAGGATGACATAAACTATGTCTTATGTTCAATCAAGATATCGCATGACAAAATAACTATAATACACACTATGTATTAGGTTATATCAAATTGTTGGTCTTCATACAACTTGAAAAGTCATAATGTCTTAATTGAGACCATTTATGATTTGTGGGTTAAAATGAAAATTTTAGACCCACTGCCAACGTTATGTAAATCTATAGGGTCATATACTTAAAACAGGTTCAATGTAGACTTGGGTTAATTAACCCAATGATAATCTTTCCAAAAGAATATATTTATAGGTATCTCACCTAGATTTTTTCAAACCCTTTACTTACCAAAATAGTTTTGGTAAGCTTAACACTTACCTTTCATATATATATATATAAGATAAGTGTTACTTAAAAAAATAGAAAATTGTTCTATTTTGGAATAAAAATCAAAGTAGAAATAGAAGTTTAAGTTTACCAAAATTATTTTGATAAGTAAAGGGTTTGAAAAACCCTAGACGAGATGCCTATAAATATGTCTCTTTCTCTAAAGTTTTGTAAAACTCATTCTCCTCTTCCTTATTCTACTTCTTTTGTTAAAAGAAAACACCCATAGAGAGAAAATAATAGTGAGACTGTAAAAGGTGCTAGCACACCCACATTAGTTTTGGATACCCTAAAGCTAAAATCTGAAATATATATATCTATAAAAAAAATTCGAAAACGCATGCGAAGGCATGACAGGAAAAAGGAAACAAATGAAATGACCGTACTAGAAAATATAAAGATCCAAACTGCACTGCTGTAAAAATCACTCGCAAAAAAATATTGAACATGTGTATAAAAAAATAACAACAGTAATGCAAACCAACAAATCAGATACGCTAATAAACGAATAGACGGTTGACATAAATTAATGAAATCTAATTAAATTATCAACTCAAACTCAAGCTATAAACCTGGAAGCATGTGCATGCAATAACAAAGTCTAATCGCGACATAAATTTAGATAAAATTAAAATGGACGATTAAGAAAAAAACAATTCGAGAAGTCTATAAAAACTTAATACATTTGCATAATGCAAAGACATTAAGCCTAACCTCTAATTCATAAACATAAGAAACATGATCGATCACGTATATACTTAATAGATGAAACAGCTTCGCCGTACATGTAAAAAAATTAAGGGATTAAACAGAGAAATTGTTTTGTTTAAACAAAAAGAATAAAAAAATTAACATAAACTAAAAATAGAGGGGATTAAAAAGTGCACGCATGAGAAAATCCAATCAAACGATTGGACAGTCTTGGAAAAGGAAAAAATAATGTGAATTCACAATTCAGTTGGCGGACCGACTTTTTCTAAAAAATGTTAAATGACTTAAAACTTTTAACAAAAAAGTGAAAAATCTAGAAAATTACCCGCAAAGCAAACACTAAATGTCAAGCGTTTTTGAAAAACAATAGATTTAGCTTTCAGAAATGAGAAAAGGGAAAAAAAAAAAACAACAAAAAATAGCACTCCATAACTAACATGTTGTTTATACGCATAAGCAATAAAATATTAGATGTCCAAAAAAGGAAGTACACGATTGACACTACTATTTAGTGCCAGCAAAAACAACGCTAAAAAAACTCTAAAAAATTACATCAGACGATTTGCATCGGCATCAACAAAATATATTGGCCGAAGACATAATTATAGGTTATACTTTTTGTATATATTTTTGTTTAATTAAAATTTATTTTTTCTGTACATATTATTTGAAAAGGAAAGATAATAAAAAACATTCAGAAAAAAATTCCCGAAATAAAAGATTTCTAAAAGAAAAGGAACACTCTCCCAATTGGTTTAGAATTTCTAATTAAAGAGAAATTATACTCCTTTTAGGTTTGAACATCATTATCGCTATAAATAGTACCTCATATTCTTCATTCTCATTTTTTCTTTTCTTTTGTATTCTTATTGTTCTCCTTCTCTCTCTATATACTCTGACTTGGGCATCAAAGGGTTTTTAGAGATCCTTCCCACTTCTCACGTTGCCTTTTGTTGACTACTCGCAGGGTTCCAGCTCAAGAGTTCCGGAAAGCAAGTTATTAAGTGGCGCTGTTTGTGGTAACTCTTGAGAAAAAGTCATTCGTGCATCTGCCAAATTAAGACGTTAATGCTATGACTTCTAGCCCACCGTCAATCTCAACTCTTGACACTCACACTAACCTCTTCATCCTCATTCCTCTAATTAATTTGTCAGCACCTCTCCCAACGGTAGTATCTCCAGCCACTTTCCAATATGCCAGACCTTCATATGGTCATACGCACATTCCTCTTGGAAACACCCAGAGGTAGCTGGCTCTCGGCACCGACTTCTCATATTATGCCCCCTTACAACATCATTATCGACCTATACCTTTCGTACCTTTTCCAAATCTAACAGAAACACTATCCATAACTACGTCCAACCTAAACATCGTGACTCAAACACTCAACATCACCCCAATAAAAAAAGAAGCAATAATACAAAACATCCAAGCCTAGATAGCCTTAATGCAGTAACAATTGAACACCTTAATTTAAAGTGGCAACCATGGACTAGCTAACATAGAAAATACCACACCTTCGGAATTGCCCAGAGGGAGCAAGGGGAAAAGTAAAGTTCCAGAAGGAGAATCCAGCTCCACAATTCTAGCTTTTGATGATTCATAATTAACTCGAAAGGTTGAAGAAGCTATACACAAAGCCTGCATGAGACCGAGGAAGGAAGATGAATGTGTTATGGAAGGCAGAACACCCTTCATAAAGATAATAATCCATACAAAAATCCTAACCAAACTCAGGATACCATAACTAGATCAATATAATGGAACTAGAGATCCCATCAACCATGTTTCCTCATTTAGTATAAGAATGTTGCTCCAGAACATAAATGACGAAATCATGTGCAGAGTTTTCCTAAGCATGCTCACGAAAAATGCTCAAAAATGGTTTCATCGACTTCCTGAGAACTCCATCACTTCTTTTGAAGACCTAACAGAGATGTTCCGAACTAGATTCATCATTAACCTCCAGCCAAAAACATCAATGACCTCTGAATGTGCCGATAAGAGGTTGATGAATCATTACGAAGTTACTTAGATCGATTCAACAAAGTAGCTATGCAAATCAAAAATCTTGTAGAAGAAGTTGCTATCGAAGCCCCCAAGAATTGCACCAAACTCAAAAAACTTAAAGACAAGATAATGATAAAAGAACTTGGCACTTTCGCGGAGGTGATGACCATGGCGGTTAAAATGATAAAAATAGATGAAAATAGAAGGATGAGAAGGGAGGAAGAAAAAAACACTAGTTAGAAAAGAGAAGTCAAGACCTAGAAGAGCAAGCTTTCCATGAACAAATTTCAAAAATTTAATAGAAAAACTTGAAAAGGAAGCCGATAGATACACACGTTTAAATACATTTAGATTCAGGATCCTCATGTGGGTCAAACAAAATAGAGTGGGAATTATGCCGACCAGAAGAATAAACTCAAACTGGAGAGCCACGCAAGATAGAGGACACTATTGCCAGTATCACCGGGACTATAGACATAACATTGAGGTTTGCAGAGAATTAAAGAAGACTAGTGTAAAACGGCAGACTTGGCAACTTCACCGACACATCTAGAGGAACTAGGAATCCAGATGTGCAAGAATGAGACAAGCCAGAACCAAAGAAGGCCCAAATCGAACTAGCCAGGGTCATTAGCATGATAATTGGAGGAGAAAACGCTGAGAAGAGACCTAAGAGAAGCCATGGAGAAGGACTGACCCTCAAGAAGAGAGAGATCATCATGTTTGATTCTGAGGACGGGGATCATATTCGGCACCTATACAATGATGCCTTGATAGTAAGCACATACATTAACAATTATCTGATGAAGAGGTTATTGGTTGATGACAGGAGTGCCATCAATGCACTGCCTTGGAATGCTTACAAAGCAATAGGAGGTTTCGTCACTAACCTAAAAGCTATCTAAAATCTCATTATAAACTTCTGCAAAGGAACCATATAGCTTATGAGAATTATAAAGCTAAGTCTAGAATTCAAAAATCGGGACATTGAAGAAACGAAAGTTATTAAAGCCCTATTCAATATAGTGGATCTCTTATTAGCATATAATGGCATCATAGGATTGCCAACACTCTACGAAACCTATGCAGTCACAAGTATCCGACACCTGACCATGAAGATTCCAATTGAGGGTAGAACTTTTACAATCCATGGAGATCAGCACATGGCTAGGTAACGCTACCAGATGGAAATCAAACCTCAAACAAAAGCATTCCCCTTAGAAATTTAAGAGATAGAGAAATAAAGAGCCAGACTTAAACCGATCGATGACACTTATAAATTATAAATTATTAATGGGAAGACAGTAAAGATCGGCAATGAACTTGACTTTGAAACTAGGCAAGGAATTATAAAGTCCTCACCAAGCACTCAAGTGGTTTTGGCTCTCAAGCGTTGGAGATAACTAGTGTAGATCCTCAAATTGCCTCACATAGCTTGAACATTAGACCAAGGGTAAAGCTAGTGATCTAAAAGAAGAGAACTTTTGCATTCAAGAGGCAGAAGATAATAGCCAAAGAAACAAAGAAGCTACTAGAAGCCGGGTTCATAAAAATAGTTACCCACCCTGAATGGGTAGCCAACGTGGTGCTAGTAAAGAAATTAAATGACAAATATAGAATGGGTGTGGACTATAGTGACCTCAATCGAGCATGTCCTAAAGATAGCTACTCACTGCCAATAATCAACCAACTAGTAGACTCCACTGTCGGTCACGGTCTATACAATTTTATCAACATAGGTCAAGGATATCACCATATACTAATGAAGGAAGAAGACCAAGAGAAAACATCCTTCATTGCCCACGAAGGTCTTTACTATTATAAAGTAATGCCTTTCAGATTAAAGATTGTTGGAGCAACCTATCAGAGGATGATGAACCTTGTACTCCGAGACCAGATTGGGAGAAATGTGGAAGTATACGTAGATGACATTATTATCAAAAGTAAGCATGCAGAGCAACATCCTGTGAATTTAGATCAGGTCCTCCAATTACTGAGCCAGTCCAGGATTAAGCTGAATCCAGAGAAGTGCGTCTTCAGTGTCAAGGTAGGAAAATTCTTGGGATTTATAATATCCTATAAAGGTATTGAGGCCAACCCAAAAAAGATGAAAGGAATTCTTAATATGAAAGCTCCAAAGACTATCCACGAACTACAAAAACTAAATGGCAGGATCACGGCGTTGAGGCATTTCATCTCTTGCTCGACCAAGTGATGCCTACTGCTATTTTGAGCTTTAAAAAATGTCACAAAATTTATTTGGACTAAAGACTACTAGGCAGCCTTTGAAGATATTAGAAAATTCATATCCTTACCACCTCTGCTCAACAGGCCGGTCCCAGAGGAAATACTATACTTATACCTCTTTGTGGGCTAAGAATGCATAGCTTCAGTACTAGTAAAGGAGGAAGAGAGCTAGTAAAGCCTGATATACTATATCAGTAAAATACTCCGAGGATCTGAGGTTCAGTACCCAATGCTAGATAAATTGGCCATGGTTGTCGTCTATGCATCTCGGAAGCTCATACATTACTTCTAGGCTCATCCCATTATTGTAAGAACCAACTTCCCCTTGCAAAAAATATTGAAAAAACCTGAGACTTCAGGTAGATTGGCCAATGGTCGGTATTACTCAGAGAATTCGACATCAACTATGAGTCCCGTCAATAGGTGAAGGCTCAAGCATTAGCAGATTTTATTCAAGAGATGATACTAGAAGATCTTACCATCACTAATGCACTAAAGTAGAAGCTCTATGTTGATGGGGCATCCTCCGCTCAAGGATCTGGTGTCTGGATAATCCTTAAAGGATCGCATAAATTTCTTATTAAATATGTATTTTAGATAAAGTATAACATAACTAACAATGTTATAGAGTATAAGGCACTCATCATAGGATTAAAGCTAGTTTCTGAAGTCAAAGCTGAGCATCTCAGATACACTCGAACTCTTAATTGGTAGTAAACCAGGTCCAAGGGACATTCCAAATTAAGGATCCGAGCATCGCTAAATATGTTGGGAAAGTCATGCAACTCCTGAAGAAGATTAAGCAAGATGGGGGATAGTGGGAAATAATGCAGATACCTCGAAATGAAAACTCGAAAGTTGATCTTTTGGCCAAGTCAGCAGCTGAAGACAATTAGTGTTCAGAGACATGGAGCTCACCGAAGCACTAGCTAGACCTAATATCGAAGATCCAGACATCTTGGAGATACCGGAAAGCCCGGAGTAGATAAAGCTGATTGTCCAATATCTCATAAATGGGACACTCCCAGAAGACAAATTGAAAGCCAAGAAACTAAAGATAAAAGCAGCCTGCTATACTTCACAGAGAACTCTACATAATATCCCTCTTACATCCATGGTCTAAATGTGTATCCCTAGAGGAAGGGAACTACATACTCAGGGAAATCCACGAAGGCATTTATGGAGCGCACGAATCACATTACACATTAACCAAGAAAGCACTACTGTAAGGATACTACTAGCCCACCATATCCAGGGATGCTCAGAAGCTAACTCAGGATGCTATAAGTGCCAACAATTCACCCGTCTCAATAATAAGCCCTCTAACCCTCAACATTCAATTGGCAGCCCTTAGCCCTTTGTAGTATAGGGAATGGACATCCTAGGTCCCTTCCTAACCTCCACATCACAAAATAAATTCTTGATTGTGGTCATAGACAATTTCACTAAGTGGGTAGAAGTTAAAGCTGTATCGACCATTATAGAAGCCTGTATCTAACACTTCTTCTTGAGAGAAATCATCTGGAGGTTCAGAATACCACACACCCTGATCATGAAAAATAGGAAATAGTTCAATAATGAGAAGTTTAGAAGGTTCTGCTCTGACCTCAAAATAAAGCTTTGTTTCACCTCGGTAGCCCACCCATATACAAATGGATAAACAGAAGTCACCAACAGGATTATCATGTAAGGATTGAAGAAGAGGCTGGATGAAAAAAAAGGAAACTGGGTCTAAAACTCAACAATATTATTTGGGTGTACAGGACTACACCCAGATCATCCACAGAAGAAACACCATTTAGGCTAACCTATAGTATGGACGCAGTGATACTAGTAGAAATTGGATCACCAAGTTACTGGGTCAGCAGAGAACTGGATCAGGACATCAATAATATTAACACTTGGATATGCCTAAATCTATTGGAAGAAAGAAGAGAATGGGCATTCACCATCACAGAGGCACACAAAAGGAAGATAATATAATATCATCTCAAGTGCATCCACCCAAGACAATACAATATAGGAGACTAGGTGCTAAAAAAGGCAAACATCAGCAAGGGTAACTCTGGTATTGGTAAACTTAAACCCAATTAGGAAGGCCCTTATCAGATTTTAAAGCGAACATCTAAAGGAGCATACAGAATAAGACACAAATAAGGTAAAGAATTATAATGATACTGGAACTCAGACTGTCTCCAAAAATATTACTAATAGATGTATTTGAAACACTATTCAATAAAGTATTTTCATTCATTTAAGGGAAATTATATTACAAAATTTAATTACAAAAAAAAAAAAAGAAATCTCTAGTCTACCAAATGAACATCAGATGGATCTGACTCTGAGACAGGAGGGGGAGCAGCATTAATGGCACTGATAGGTGCATAAGACCTAGAAGATGACCCTTAAACCGATTTAAAAACATTTCTCATACGAAGGGTAGAGGCCTTATTCCAGGCGTCCTCCTCAGAAGCGATCTTAGCCAGGTCAACTGGCGTTATCTTATCTAAGTCAGTTAAGTCTAGAGTCGGATATTGGGAAAGCAGGACTCTCTTACACTCGAACTTGTATGCCTTAAGAGACCCCTAGACCTTGGGCTTTTTAGGCCTCGCTCAACTTCCTTTCCAAATCGGCAATTCGGGAGTCTTGGTCCTTAATCCTCCTCATTAGCTGAGCTTAAATGTGCTTTAGCTCGGCCACCTTCTTCTGGCTCGCCTCCACTTCAAACTTGGCCTCTACATATTTGGTCTGGCAGAGTTCTAGCATCACCTTCGCTTTGTCTAACTTCTTTTTAAAGTCAATCGCTATGGTCCCGACCTCCGTCTCTTTTAAGCTATATTGGTTCTTCAGGAAGAAATACTCATCCTTTGCCAGAAGCAACCCCTGAGTTATCTGAGAACATAAAACTTGTGTCATTACCTTGAAGCCCGAAACATAAAAGATTAAATAATATTGCAAACTTACTTCTAATGAATTCCTAATCATGGAGCTAAATAGCTCCTCACGACCTTCCTCTGTCCACCACTGCATATTGACCAGTAGCCTCAAGGACTTAGCATACTGATATCTAATCTAGGTGTTCGAGACACTTGGTGGTTTCATTTTGTTCAGAATCTAAGTTCTCATGTCTGGACACCTAAAGAGCCTCAAACACTGGACAAATATTTCTTCATCCAGCTCCTCAGCATCAGAGTCTCTGTCTATGAGATGCCTTTTTTGCCTTTCACCTTTTTAAATCTAAGAAGACTTGGCTATAGACTTCTCTTTCAAACTGGCTACAACTTCATCCGGGACTACGAGGGTCGCAGGTTCGGGTGATGGAGAAAAGACCGGAGCTTCTATTTGTATCTCTGGCTTATCAACTACAATTCGAATCTTGTCCATAAACGTAAAAAAGTTAGCCATATACAAATAAAAAGATAAAAATATAAGTCAGAGAGATACCTTTCCACGATGAAAATGTACTAGTCGATTGTACATAATTTGGGCAGACTCTCCACCGGTATCTTCTCGATACATTTTTTATTAACTGAGCATCAGCCAGACCATTGAGATGAAGTCTCAGGACCATCTTGGTATCATGGTCGAACAATTTTAGAGGTTGCTTCATCCTATAGTACTCGTCGGACCACATTCGCCGAACATCTACGAAGTTCGAGTGTGCTTAAAAATAAAAATTTTTTGCCTTCACTTCTTATGAAGGTCCAAAAACTTCATAAAAAGACTGTGGTTGGGGATGGCCAATAATGAGAACATCAGCTCCTCTTTCTTTTTAATCAGCCTATATAAGTATCGCAGGACGTCTAAGTCTGGCTCCTTACCCTCCTCATGCATCAACTATATAAACCCGGTCAAAATCCAGTAACTATTAGGATGAAGCTGACCGGGTGCTATATTATACCTATTCAAGAATGTTTTTACAAAAGGATCTAGTGGGAACTTCAGACCCCCCCTATAATTGGTCAAAATACACAACTAACCTATTGAAGCCTAGCATGGGAGTATGGGCTCTAAATTTTCTATCAACGATGTGCAAGGTGAAATCAGCAGGAATACTAAAACGCCTCTAATACCACCCTAACAACTCCTCATCTATTCTAAAAAAGAATAGATTAGAGCTAACTTGTTCCCTTGGTGCCATGAATTTATCTAATAAGCAGAAAAAAGAGTAATGTAGGAAAAAAAAAAGGATCACCTGGTTATAGAGCGCAGGGGTTGCTGCAGGAAAAGCTTGGTGACAGAAGAAAAATTAAGCAAAGAAGATCGAAGAGGCCAACAAGATAGCAAGAAGCAAAAATGCAACACATCGAAGAAACAAAGATATTCATAGGACAATAAAAGGCTTTAAAACAAACCATTAACTACCATCATAAAAACTTTAATTTCTCCCATATCATTAAGGGCAGTCTGGTAAATGGGAAAACTTATTAATTGAGTTGTCATTATTATGGCAGTCGAAATGTCTTATCTTTTAACACACGACAGTTACGCAATTCAAATTTTTTAAAAAAATGAGGGGCATCGAAACGACATAGTAGACGTACATCCCAGGCGCACCGTTGACAACTCTCCCTTCATAGTGAGCATCACAATCTCCAGTATCTAAGTCCAGTGGCTGAAGCTGGTTCCCTCATGTCACTTTTATAGTACTGAGGGTTGTCATCCGAACTACACTTTCAAGGCACCGAGACTATACGACACTTGGGTCGCACTTCTAATGCACTAAGAATCTAAGTCCAGTGACTAAAGCTGACACCCTCAGGTCGCTTCTACAGTACTGAGGTTCCGAGCATGTAAGCCTCACGTCATTGTACCAAGCATCTAAGTCCAATGACTAAAGTTGGCTCCCTCAGGTCGCTTCCATAGTACTAAGGATTGACACTCGAGCCACGCTTTTAATGCACCGAGCATTAAAATTCCAGTGACGACTGGTTCCGTCACTTTGTCTCCACACTGATGGGTTAATCCATTACATATCTTTTTTTTTTTTTTGCAGATTTTGTACACTTAAAGTCCAATTGACACTTCAATGATGTCCTTACACGATGATTCCAAGACTCGGTTCCGAGCTTTATCTTTTCTTGTGATTGAGGTTGGCCACCTTAACTCACCTTTCCACATCATATGTAATTAAGTAATCTCTCTTTAAGTGGAAGAGTGACGTTGCCATCCCTTTTAGACTTAGATACATCGAACATAAATATTCAAACATACTCGCAGGGAGGACTCTTGATACCCCACATATATATTTTTATTTAATTAAGGCCTCTATTTTCTATAAAGGTTTCTTGGAGAGAAAAGACATCCAACGACATCTAGGAAAAGGTTCCCGAAACAGAAGACTCCTAAAAGAGAAGGAGCACTCTCTCAATTGGTTTAGGATTCCTAGTCAAAGAGGAATCCTACTTCTTTTAGGTTTGAACATCACTATCACTATAAATAGGACCTCATATCCCTCATTTATTTTATTCTTTTATATTCTTATTGTTCTCCTTCTCTCTCTAGATTCTCTCTGTATATACTCTGATTTAGGTATCAGAGGGTTTGTGGGGATTCTCCCCACCTTTTACATTGCCCTTTGTTGATTACTCATAGGATTTCTGCTTAAGAGTTCCAAAAAGCAAATTATCAACACGCAGTACAAATAACTTGCAGTTCATTATTACTGGGATAATTGTTAAGCTTCAACAAAACTAACTTTTTATGATTATAGTCAACTATGTCAAGATCATACATTATTTTCAAATGTTCAAAAGCAACCATGCTTAAAGAATTTTTTGCGTCAAGCATAGATTCAAAACATATGCCAACCATATAAGATATATATCTATTTTTTCCACCGCTATCCTCATCAAGTAATAAACGGTACATGTAAATGCACGACCGTCCTTTTATTGTTAATCAAATATAGCTTAGGAAAGACCAAAAGTTTACAAAACATGTTCAAGAATGGGAGCTATAAGGAGCTTAATGATTGCCATAACTGACTGCTAATAATAAAAAAAAAAAACTCAATTAATGCAATAATATGCAAAATCTAACTTGCTTCATTAATCTTAAAAAATGAAGAAAAATAATTCAGATCAACCAAGCAATGCAAAACAAAGAACAGAGACAGTGAAAAAATGCATAAGTTATTATTTAAATGTAAGGCCAAGCGGGACTACTGCATATGGCCTTCTTTATTTAATTAAGGCTTATGAAAGAAGATTACAGTGCAATTTTTTAAGCCAAAGAAAAGTTTAGGACAATAATTTTTTCAAAAAAAAAAAAAAAGAATTAGAAAGCCATGATAGGAATCAAAAAATAAAAGCCAATGCAAAAGAACAGTCCAAAGGGGAAAAATGGATCAGAATAGGAAGAGTGAAGGGAGATAGTAAACAGGAAAACATAAAAGTTGATAATAAAAGAAACATGCAAAAAAAATAAAGCGCAACAATTTTTTCTTACTTTAAAAAAAGGACCAGCAGTTAGCCACAAACAAAGGTTACTGTAATCTCTAAAGCCCGAAAAGACAAAGGTTAACAAATGCAAAAATGGATGAATATAGAGTTGGATTGAAAATGGGCCTTCAAAGCCGAATGACAGCATGAAAAAATCACTTTTTTTACGCCCAAGAGGCATAACAAATAAGATGAAAACGACTTACAGCACAGAACCTCAAAAACGATGGCTGGTCAGGTGCAAAGAGCAGGCAAAAAAAGGAGCCAGGGAAATAAAATAACATCAAATACACATGGAGCCAAACAACCATGAAAAATATAGAAGCAAACAAAACAGAAAATATACTGAACACAAAAAAAAGAAATAAATGCACGTCAAGTCCAACAACACATACGTCAAATGAGAATAAACCTAACAAAATAGTACAAAGGTGCATTAAATCAAATGTGCTTCCAGACAATTCAGGAAAAAGAAACAAAGCAAGACAAGGCATAAGGCATGCGCATAAAATTAAGAAACCCTAATTGAGAACCCATATAGCGTAATCGGTGTGGGCTAATGTCATAATGCAGTTCCAAGAAAAGCAATAATAGTATAACACCTGATGCAAGGGAAGCTGTCTAATTAGAGCAAGACACATCAGCATAACATGAGTATAAACTGGACCAACCGCTCGGGCCATGCCCTTGAAGCATTAAATGCAAACCCAAAGCTCCAAGCCTAGTTCCAGAAAAGAATTATAGTTACAAAGAAAAAAATGAAAGATGACGCTGCATCAAACATGCTGCCAATATAAATGGCACATTTAAAAAGGAACAGATGGGAAAAAAAATACCTAAAAAAAAAAAGGAGCTAAAACAGCAGGGGGGTTGACGCAGGAAGCAAACAACAATGATTTTCTGGAAAAAAGAACAAAACAGTACGATGAATGCATGGTCTTGTTAAAAGAAATAACTATCAGTATTGTTGATTCATAAAGTTACCCACTTTATATGATGAATAAAGTAGAAAATTTTAAATTAAAGAACATCATTTTTATTATACAAAAATAATAAAAATGAAATTTTTATCAAGAATAAAGCAAAAATGAAATTTTTATGCTAAAAATAAACAAATGAGGTAAAAAGGTATTTTGATAATAGAATAAAACAAACTTTATTAAAATAGAGTTCTCTACAATGATATTTGCTCAAAAATGCAATTTCTATCATAAAAAATGAGGACTTGGTTAATAAAACAAGAAATTATTAATAAAAATAAAAACTTCAGGATGAATGTAAATGGGTGTGGTCTAAAATATCCAAAAATACAATATTCACATAAATTTGTCAAATGGACAAATAAATAATTCTAAATCCACATCACCACCACCAAAATTACAACTTCAACATAAAAATAATATCAAAATAAAAAAAATGCATGAGATACAAACATGATGAAAATAATGTGAAATAAATAAAATAAAAAAAGTTAAGAATAAAAAAAAGAAAAAGAAGTTGTAGAAGTAGGGATTTAAAGAAAATAGAAATAAAATAAAGTAATAACAAAAAAATAAAAATTATAATACATAATAATAAAAAAGTTTATAAAATAAAAAAAATAAGAAGGAGATGAAGAGAAAAATAATAAATAAATAAAAATAGAACTTTTTATAGTATAAATAAAATAAAAATGTAAAATTTATAAAACTAATTAATTGGTTTATCGGAAATTACTATTGATGCATGCTTTGACAAAGTGATGTGGGCGTCGAAGAACTTGCAATTCAATTTATGGAAAATTATGAAAAATGGTATTAGTGGCATTTTTGTAATTTTCAATAACTTTTAAGTTTCAAATTTTGGCTCGACAAGAGCCCAATTTGATTAGAATCGGTCCAATGATCACAAATCACGAGCTTTGCTCGTGTGCTATGTTGTTTTTTGGGTAACTTCAATTATTTAGGCCTCCAAATTGACAGTTTTCTATTTTTAGTTGTTTTAGGATTTTTCTTATTTTGTTTGGGATTCTTTTTGTTTAGGGTTTTTTTTTTCTATTTAAGCTTTGTTTTAGAACTTTTGGTTATCATTATGATTAATAAGATTTCGAATTCGTTTTAATTTCTAAAATTCCTTGAATTTTGATGCTTATTTCCTAAATTTGTGAATTACAAGTTATAGAATATTAGTATTTGGCAGTCATATACGATTCAACAAACATTAATTCCTTGATTATCACTTTTCCACTACGTCATAAAGTAGAAGTCGGGTTTGGATATTTGGTGCTAAAAATCCTAAAAAAAAAAAAGAGTTTTTGTGTGTAGAGATTTTGGTCTCCTGAGCCGGTCACCCTTTTTCACTACAACAAAAAATGCTTATAATGAGATTGATCAAATATTATATAAAATATAAAATATGTTATTATAAATCTATACCAATATTTTTTAAAAATGTTATTCAAATGTGGCTTTATTCAGTGTGGCTAGATATTAAATCAATATCTTCATTATTTATTGGTATTCATTTATAATAACATTTATAATAATTTTTTGTGTGTTTTTTATGTTACAATAAATTCACTTAAATTAATATTTAATAAACATTATAAAAAAGTATTTATTAAATGCCATAATACTACCTACCATATAATAAAATTTTAAAAATATTGCTTAAAAATATCTGTACTACGTTTATTAAACATAACTAAAATACTATATTGCAACACTTTTATTATATTGGTTAAATTAATATTATGTTACCATGCATATTTATATATTAGTATTTAAATTCACTTATTATACTATTTGAAAAATGTCACTTTAAATAATTATTTTACAAATTTATTTTTTATATTTAACAACTTATGACAATATTAATATGTGTGAAGGTTTATTGAAAATTAAAAAGCTATTTTAATATCTATTATTGCTCATAAATTGTAAAGTTATATATATTTTAAAAAATAATATTAGCCAAAAAAACAATAATATGGAAAATAAAATTTATTTAATGCTTATATAACAATTAAATATAACTATAAACAAAAAAAAAATGAAAAATTACCAGGATGAGATCGAAGAGGCTACTTTGAGAGCATCATCAAGCGTAGTAGTAGAGGTAGTACTAACAGAATACGTGGTGGGGGCAACTACCAAGAAACTTCTTTTCTCCTTCGAAATTCTTGAAAAAATATTTCTCCATTGGATATTAAAATTTAAACCCTTCTCCATCAAGCTGTGTCCCAAACTCACTGTTCTCCTTGGACACATTCCCATCAACCTCTTCAAATAAGAGATTAAATAAATAAATGAAGCGATAAAAAGTTCTAAATATACCCAAAAAAATTAAGAGATAAGAGTTCCTTTTTGTTTCAATCACTAAAAGATAAATGATTCTTGAGTATAAAAATTTAAAATATCATAATTTTTTAGAGATAAAAAGGAGTCAATTTTAATTTAATTTATTTAAAGCAAAAGTAAGATACACCTAATTTTAATTTTGATTTGAAATTATAATAACATTAAATAAGAGTAGTAAATGTTGCAAAACTTCAAATTATAGTAACGTTTTGTATTAAATATCAGTTTAATTAGAAAATTATTGTAATTAAAAAAATTTATAGTAACATTTTTTAAAAAATGTCTTTCAAATATGATTTTATTCATTTAAAATGACATTTGTAAAATATGTCACTTATAAAATGTTACTGTATGCATTTTTTTTTTTGCATTGTTTCATAGGGGTTTGAAGCTCAAAATAAAAACATTTTAAAATTTTTTTCTAAAAAGTGTCTAAAATTACCTAAATAAATCATCTAGTATTAAAAAATTCTCTAAAAATTCGCCAAAAAGTCTCATAAAATAAGAAAAATGATTAATTTATAGAAATCTAGACCCATTGAGTTAATCCATGTGTGTGGGTTAAAATTCACGCATGTGGGTTGCATCCATATGTGTAGATAAGTAATTTATACATGTGGATTAATAAGTCACAAGGGTTTTTTAAAACTCACGCGTGTTTTCTGTTCGTTTTTGGGTCATTTTTAAAACTTGAATGTCTTAGGGATCTTTTAGGCCCACTAAGTCTGGTTCAGTGATTTTTTCTGCATTCGGACACGATTCAATCCAGAAAACAGCAAACTGGACCTTTAGAAACTTCGGTTAAGCTTCTTAAAGCCTTGATTTAAGGTTTTCAAGTTTTGATTTTGCACTTAAGGCTCAATTTTCAAAGTAAAACCCTTACTTGGATGTTTAAAAAGGATATTTGGCCTTTTAAGCCTCTGGTTCAATGACTTAAGCTTCTAATTTAAGTGTCCAGTTCAATGATTTTAAAACTCGGTTAAGGGTTTTGGGTTTTGCTACTTTAGAAGCATGTTATGGATAACCTTTTGAGAGGTCATTCACTATCTGGTCAATAAAAGACTTTTGTCATTGGACCACTTTAAAGGACTGTTGAAAACCGAGTGTCAACACACCACTCAAGCCAAAGTAGAAAATGCTCAATTCAAGAGCCAATTTTAAACAAAATAAATTACATAAGGAATAAAAAAATGTTAAACCCCACTCAACGCTTAGACATAGACATCAACAAAAAAAAAGCATAAAAAATCACAATGTAAATTCAAATAGCACATAATACATCATTCAAGAAACCAAACACGATGGTCGAGACAGGAAAACATGCAAGCAAGTAAATAAGGCAGATGACTCTCACACTGAAAGGCTGCATCACATGACAATACATCCCTAAATTTATAGATAATTTAACTATGCAGACTGACGAATCAAAATTCTCAATTTTCTAAACACTCATAGCATGTAAACATAAGAATCAATTTGCAACACCAATACAATAAAAGAGGAAAACGATGAGCACAATAAGAAAATAAATAACACACTAAATAGTGACACCTGATTTAAAGTGCAAGACATGGAGGCAAGCAAAACATGTGGAAATGCATGAAGCAAGCTACAATCATTGAAACAACACAAATGAACACAGAAAAAGACATGAATGGAAAAAAAAGTGAAATAAAACACAACACCTAACAAATTGACAACAAATGGAACATGCAACTAATTGAATACATAATATCTAAATAGAAAACAAAAGCAAACATAGGAAAATTGAATTCAAAATAAAGTGCAACCCTTAAAGGATATAGGAAATATTACATTGTCAAGGACTTTGCATTTATCCTTCTTTTTAAAAAATTATGAAGGAACATTTGGAAAAGAGAAAGTTAAGATCTCTGGACATGTTCTCACCAACACCAAATGATCAAGAATAGATAAAAATCTTAGATAAAGAAATTAAGATAACACAAAAGAGAAATAGGAAAAACTATTAACATAGAAAAAAGAAAGTAGGCAT
Source organism: Mallotus nudiflorus (assembly GCA_947683625.1). Lineage (NCBI taxonomy): Eukaryota > Viridiplantae > Streptophyta > Magnoliopsida > Malpighiales > Euphorbiaceae > Mallotus > Mallotus nudiflorus. The sequence goes on from CANTUR010001201.1 coordinate 113,181, forward strand.
ATACAAAAGGATAAAGCAAAGGAAAAATCATGAGAGGAGAGGTGAAAGAGAATATAAGGAGGACGTGGCTATTGGGAAAAATGGAGAAGAAATGAGAAGATTAGTGCTTTAAAGAGCAAAAAGCACGAAATGATGGAGAACTAAGTATAAATAAGGCAATTTTCTAGGATAAATGAAGGCATATAAGGAAATCGAATATAGGAGAGGTAAAGGGAATACAAATGACATTGTTTCTAGGTGGATAGCAAGGGCATGGAGGGTAATCAGCAAAAGACAACGTCGTTTCCAATAAGGGTGTCATACATCGAATTTTGACTATCCCCTAAAAGGTCCAATGGTGAAAGTAATTTCCTAAATATGACTAGTGTCTGTTTGTTTGTACTGCCTCTGAAGCATGCTAAAGTCTAAAAAAAACCCCAAAATTAAGCCTCTAAAGTGCGAAATCACTCATCAAGTCATGAAGTCGTACTTCAGTTTTATAAATTATGAATTATCGGAATGATAAGTCACTCACTTCGAGCAAACATTGCTTAAAACATGTAACTTGTTAGATCAGTATTCATCTCTTAAGACTAGAATCCAACTTCATGAAAAATGAAAGTTGATTTCGATAAAACGGACATCGAAAACGCATCCGAAAAGCCAAAAAACCTTAAAAACACTATATAAACCCAAAAAGCAGACCTAAAAAAGCTGACGTAATGCACAAATTCGTGCACTCTCGTGCATGTTTGTGTGCTCCCACGTGCAGATGCGTGCTCTCAAACACATACACAAGCATATTTATGCACACACATACACTCCAAAAGCGTAGGCACACATAAAAAAACTATTTTTCCCTATAAATACTGATCTCCACCACCCATTTAGGGGGGAAGCTTCAGGCATACAGAAACTCTGTAAAATTGAAGACTTAGGACTCCCATTTTACACACTTTTAGCCCATTCATTGTATTTTTTTATAGGATTTTTAAATCGACTTTAATTGAACCCAACCACATCTCTATCAAAAGACACTTAAAAGGTGTACGAACTTGCATTCTACATGTCATTTTCAACGTCTCGATGAGGAAAACTTAAAAATCACATGAAGCTAAAGCTTTGAAAAACCAAAAATTAAGCTCAGTCGAATATGAGGACCAAATAATAATTTTTGCGCGTTTATTTTATTGCCTTGCATTTTATTTTATTATCAATTGGGAAATTATTGTCATTGTGTGGTGAGACTAGCAATTTGCATGTTGATTGAATAATCTCTTCTTTATTTTGTGTATAATAAACTGTCATTTTACATCCTCTAGTTTTGAAATGTGAAAAATCACAAAAGAAAATGTATTATCATTTTTGCATCAAGCATTCATTTTATTTTCAAAAATACAAAATTCATCATTTTCATATAATTTCTACATCTTCTACATATGTAAGACTTTTTTTTTTGTAAAAATAATATTTTTACACTATAATGAGCAGTTTCACATCATTTTCTACAGTTTTATGTGAAAAATTATCATTTTTCACATAAAATATGTATTTTGTATCCAGTAAATATCAATGTCATCATTTTTGCATATTTCTCACACTTCTAATATGGAAATCTTATATACAAATTTCGCATTTTCAACATAAAAATCAAACCTTTGCATTAAAACTGCATTAGAACTATACTTTTCCATCTCTCAAACATGAAAATAAGTATTTTTCCCATTTTTGCATCAAAATGCATTCATAACATGAAAGTTTATATTCCCGAGCTAAAGCCTCTGTCCTATGGTCTAATGATGTAACTACGCATCTTCTTTTACTCTTTTGCTGTCATTTAGAAGCATTATACAATATTCTCTATAAGAGCATAAACCATGTGCATTTATATGCTTATTCATGATATATTGATTAAATATTTTATGCCTACTTACTTTCCAAGTGGATGGAATTGCACATAGTTGTGCCAACCCCTGTTTTGCAGGTGTTTTCTAGATCTAGGGCTAGATTTACATTTTTGTACTCGTTTTCCTTTTTGAATGTATTTACTAGGAAAGTCTTGTAAATAATTGTAATTAATATTCTTTACTTTCCATCATTCTTTACTACGTCATGTGAATGTGTATGTATCGAACTGTCATCACTGAAATTAGGGTGTTGTAGTAGCTATATATCGAGTATTGTATAATAAGAAATAACCAAAAAGTATATGCGATCTCCTGAACCTAGAATCTATGCTAAAGATGATTCTCATTGGTGTTGTCCCTTTTATCTTTTCTCGATTTTCTAAAAATTAGGTGGTGACTTCATAAACACAAAACATCTCACGTCCCCTTGAGACTAAACATTGTCTTTGGCCCGTAAATGGAATGGATGTCCCATTCAGTAAAGTTGCCAAATGTCCCACAAATTTTCCTAAATGAAAAAGGAAAAAACTAAAAAACCCAAACTAGGTCGTTCCAAAGTTTGACCATTCCTAGAAGGTAAAAATACGGTGGCAATTTTGCAAATAAGCACAAAATCAATAATCATAAAAATCACTGTAGATGAACAATGAAATTTAAGTTATATATATATATATATATATATATATATATATATAATTAAGATAATTTTAAAAAATTAAATGTAAATCCTATTATTAAAATTATCTTAAATTGACAAAATTAAATATTAATTATTGTAAAATTATTAATAATGCATTAATAACATAAGTTTTTAACAAAATATGTGCGCATATGTTTCACTACAAAAAAAGATAGTTAAGGGGACAACAATTGGGGACAAGAAAAAAATAATAGTCCTTTATCAAATTAAGTAATTGAATAAGGCACCAAATACATAACTGTCTCCTAATCATGGTTTGTTTTTTCAATTTGGGACAGTTTTTGTTTAGGAAAATTAATAATGGATTTGGGGACAAACCTTTTTAGGTGCAAAAAAAGAGAAAATATGGGGGCAATTTTTCTTTTTCATAACCTAGTAGTAGTTTAATATAACTAAAGGACTTAAATACTTGTATTTGAAATAAACTTCTATCATTCCTACTCATTCTCAATTTCCAAGTTGCTCGGAATAAAAAAAAATATTGGATTGGAGCATATCAAAAGCAGAAAACAGGTAATGGTTTGTTTTTTAAAAACCAAAATTTTATTTATGATGAATGTAATTGTTTAAAAGTATGACTTTGCTAATTAGCTTTAGCCTTTGCTTGATAAGAGATATAAGGGGACCATTATGGGGGACCACTGAGTGGCTTTTAATAATTTTATTTCTCTTATTTGGTTGATTCTTTTGAATTCCAATCTATTAGTTGATTCATTTTCTTTATTTTCATGTGTAATTTGGCAACAAGTACCACAAAACTTGACCTAGTTGCTGTGTTTTATAATTAAAACTCTGAGATTAATGATATTTGAATTAAATTTCTCATATTCATGCTTCTTATTATTTGTGTTACCATTATTTGGGCTCGAATAAAAAACTTGTGGTTTGGAGAAATTCGTAGGCATAACTGGTAATTTTTTTTTCTTAATGTAATTTTTATGTTGAATTTGATTGTTAAAAAAGCCATGCTTGTTATGAATTAGCTATTCCTTGGTTTGATCATTCTTAATTTTGCATAATACATCATTATGTATATGCATGCATATTTCTTTATTTTTACATTGCTAAATGTTGAGAAAGGGGTTTATGTCATGACCCGAACTCAAGGGCACGTGACCGACACTAGGGAATGGGAAAATATAAAGCTACTGAAACCTATAGTAAGCCTTAAAAGATAAATAGCAGAATATTTAAACTTTGAAACCTTACAATACATAGTAAAATCACAATACATATTATCAAACTGATTTTTCTCAATATAATTTAAACCATAATATCAGTGCATAAAATAAATAAACATCAGTTATACAAATAGTATCTCGGTACATAAATTATAAATACATGAAATTCCAAATAAAGTATGCAATTATACAATTTTCTCTATTGTGGTACGCGAAAGTAAATACAACACAACTAAATAGACCTACGTAGAATAGCCGGTGACGAAGCTACACGGCGAAGAGAAGTAGGCCTAACAGAAAACTCCCAAACTCCTAAAAAAATAAATTGAGGGGAGTCAGACCTCACTGAGTAAGTTAATAAAGGAATGAATGCGGTTTGAAAACATCATTAAAATAAATTTTATGGAAATATAATTTTATTCCAACCATTTGGTATACATATAATAAATCCATTTTTTTTAAAGGAGAAGAAATAGATATTTAAATGTCTTTTTTTTTTTAAATTGTTTCAGTATAAAAAAATTTTGGGGTAGAACTCGATTTATAAATTTTTAACAGTCATATGACTCACTTATATCCAAGACTGCCGGATCCCGAGAGCAAGGCATCACCAGGATACACAGCCGCAGTTATATCTCTTAATCCAATATCACTAGCGGTGTCCGAGAGTAAAGCATCACCAGACCTTTGGCCCCAGTGATTTAATAAATATATATTAAAATTATACTGGCGGTGTCCAAGACCAAAGCATCACCAGACCTTCGGCCCCAGTATTTATTAAATAAATAAATATTATACTGTTGGCAGTGTCCGAAAGCAAAGCATCACCAGACCATCGGCCCCAGTAATATAATTAATTAATCACATATTTTACCAGTGCGCACACGGTCCGGATAAAACACATTAGGTAGCCCATTCTACCGTGGTTTATTTAAAAATAAAAGAAAATAAATAAAATAATTAAAATTACAATAAATAAAATAAAATAAAATAAATCAACTATAAATTAAATCATGTAAAATCCTATGAATAATGCTGACTAGAATCTCATAAAATTAAATTCATAAGAATTTAATATAATTTAAATTAAAAGACTCGACACTCAAATCAAATATTAACTTACAGGATAAAGGTGCTCGTCTGGCACATCGTGTCCGAACTTGACTGGTAGACGCAACTTGAGGGGCAGCTAAAAGACAGAAAAGGAAATGACAATCAGAAAATAGAAACCTAACTTCTAGAGTTTCTAAGGAAGACTCGATTCGAACTTAGAATAAAAATTTTAGGATTGACCCGGTGTCACGTTTTACGAGAAATCTATCAAAAATTCGGTAGAGTTTTCTCTGTAAAATGAACATCCTAAGTAGAGTCAATCCTGCAAATAAACACACTTCAAAATTTTACAGTGGCACAACACCTCGGGTTGGAACCCCAAACTACACAATTCCCAACCGAGGTTCACCAAAAATATAAATAAGCAAATACTAAATATTAATTTAGTAAATCACCAAAAATAATAAAAATTAATAATAAATCATTATTTAATTTATTTAATTTTTAAAACACTAAATAAAATGATTTTCCACCATAATTTAATAAAATTTCAAATAATAATATAATATAAATAACAATCCAACTTTCCAAATATTCAACATAAAATAGTCAAATTCAAACTATAATTTCCCAACTAGTTTAAATATACTATAATATTCATTAAAACTCATTCAACCCACAAAACAATAAATAATTTAATTTTGAATAAATTTTCAAAAATAGTTAGTATCAATTAACTAAAAATAATAAATAATTTATAAAAAAATTATTTTAATACCACATTTTATCTCAAAATTAACTAAAACATAGTATTTAATTATATTATCAACAAAAACACACCATTTACCTATTATTTCAAAATTTACAATAATTTCTATAATGTCAAATAAAATTAATATACCCAAAATAATTAACAATAACTACTCTAATTACTAATTAAATCCAAATTAAATATCAAATAAAATCAAATAAAAAATCAAATAAAATTATGCAAAAATTGAGAAAAATCAAAATAATATACAAAATTAGATTTAAGCCTCTAACTTTGCAGAATTCATCATCTAACTTAGAAGAATTGAAGATTAACACAAAAATTAGCTCAGACAACCAGAAATCAACCAGAAAATAACTCTGCGCAACTCACCTTTAACCTCACTTTTCGGTGCCGAAAATGGATGGCAGAGGCAAGGCTTAACATGGACTAACACCTAAGGAGGTGAGGAAGGTTGAGGGAGCAATGACAGCACCAATCTAGCTCCGGCAAAGGCGAGGAGACTTTAAAACGTGAGGAAGAAGGAGAAATCAGAGGAAAAAAAGAGAAGGGAGAGGTTGCTGGTGGTGCTGGCTGCTCCGGGAAGGGCTGAGACATGCCAGAGGAGAAGGATGATAGTGATGGTGATGGTGGACGGGGAAGGCAGCAGCTTGGTGAGGTTTAGGGGGTGGGTGGTCTGGTTTTTCTTTTCTTTTGGGAGGTAAGTTGTTTTTCTTACATGTATATATATTATAATATTATACATTAATTCTCCACCATACACACATGCACATAGTACATATACATATGTATACACACACACACACACATACTACATACATATATACATGTATATACACAATAATAAATTAATACACACACATGAAAATAATTAAACTCTAATTATATATATATATATATATATATATATATATATATATATATATATATATATATATATATATATATATATATATATATATATATATATATATATATATATGTACATAATAACACATAAAATATCCATGCAAATAATGTAGTTTAATAATAATAATAATAATAATAATAATAATAATAATAATAATAATAATAATAATAATAATAATAATAATAAACAATGTCATTTTAAATAATAAAATAATACAAATTCGGAAATTACTTTTATTAAATAAAATATAGGGTATTACAGTCTCCCTCCTTACAGAAATTCATCCTTAAATTTCAAAGAAAAGTAAGGAATTACAAAGTTTATAGATGAAAAAGATAGGGATAGATGGCTTGCATCTCAGATTCTGCCTCCCACGTACAATCTTTTGCTGTGTGGTTACTCTAAAGCACTTTCACCATTAGAATCTCTCGAGAGTGAAGCTGGCGATCCACAATCATTACTGGATACTCCTCATAAGACAGATCTTCGCTGAGCTCCACTGCTTGAGGCTAAAGTACGTGAGAAGGATCATGAATATACTTCCTCAACATAGACACATGGAACATTGGGTGGATTTGAGATAACTCAGGTGGCAACACTAGTCTATAGGCCATTTCCCCAACTCGTGACCATATCTCGAAAGGTCCAATGTATCTCGGAGCCAACTTACCCTTCTTACCGAACCTCATAACTCCCTTCATTAGAGATACCTTCAGAAATACCATATCTCCAACTAGAAAGGAAACATCCTTCCTTTTAGGATCAGCATAACTCTTTTGCCTGCTATATGCTGTCCTCAACCTTTGTTGAATGATAGGAACTTTTTCAAAAGTAATCTGCATCAACTCTGGACTTGTCAGCTGTCTCTCACTAATTTCCCAACACATAGGTGATCTGCACTTCCTACCATATAGAGCTTCATACGGAGCCATCTCAAGACTTGCATGATAACTATTGTTATATGTGAATTCAATCAGTGGAAAATGATTATCCCATTAACCTCCAAAGTCCATCACTCACATTCGGAGCATATCCTCTAAAGTCTGAATGGTCCTCTCAAACTGACTATCAGTTTAAGGATGGAATGTTGTGCTGAAGTCAAGTCTGGTACCCAATGCCTTATGCAATTCTTGCTAGAAAACTAATGTAAAAGTGGCTCCTCTGTCAGATATTATACTTACTGTAACTCTATGAAGACAAACAATTCTGCTGATATACAACCGTGCCAACCTGTCAGTAGAGTATATCTTCTTAAATGGTAGAAAGTGAGCTGACTTAGTTAACCTATCAATGATCACCCAAATAGCATCAAATCCACCTGTCGTCCGAGGAAAATCAGTCACAAAATCCATAGCAATCATATCCCACTTCCACTCTAGGATAGGCATGGGCTGTAACAATCCTGAGGGCCTCTAATGCTCTAATTTCACCTGCTGACATGTGAGACACTTGTATACAAATTCTACAACATCCTTCTTCATTCCATTCCACTAGTATGTATCCTTCAAATTATGATACATCTTGGTAGAACCTGGATGAATACTGTAAGCAAAAAAATGTGCCTCTTCTAAGATATCTTTCCTCAAATCATCAACATCTGGCACACACAACCGAGTACCTAAGCGTAAAAATCCCTCACTATCAATCACAAACTCTATGGATTAACGTTGTTGCACCTTAAACAAAATTCTCTACAACTATGGGTCCCTTCTTTGAGCTGCCTTAACTTTATCCAAGTACACAGACCATACTCTAAACTGAGCTAAAAGGCACTTCTTAGTCACTTTCCACTGCAAACTCTGATCAATCAGCTCATGTAACTCCTGAATAATCGGTCTCCTCTCAGTACTAATATGGGCAAGACTACCTGCTGATTTTCTACTCAACGCATCAACTACTACATTCGCCTTACCTAGATAGTAAAGAATCAAACAATCGTAGCCTTTCAGAAGTTTCATCCATCTTCTTTGCCTTAAGTTCAAATCCCTCTGCTCGAAGATATACTTTAAGCTATTGTGGTCGGTGTAGATCTCATAAGTGACACCGTACAGATAATGCCTCCAGATCTTCAGTGTGAATACAACTGCTGCCATCTCTAGATCGTGAGTGGGATAATTCTGCTCAGTCTTTTGGACCACCAATTATGTCATAGGACGATATTGAAAAAAGAAACCGGACTCTATTATGGAAAATGATTAAGGTAATCATTTTCATAACTATTACCTAAATAGTTTTTGTTTTTGAAAATTTAAATTAATTCTTATTTGTATGGTCTTTTAGGATTATTTTGATGTTAGTCCTGAAAGCCCAATTAAATGGAAAAAAAAAACTTTAGGAAAAAGGGATAGTCAAAGTTGATACACCTAATATAAAGAAAGCAAAGTTTGAACATTATTGCTTTCATAAGATGAAAATATTATATTGAAAGTGGAAGCACAGTCTGTATTTAAGATATTTGAAATAATCGACTGATGACGAGCGACTACAACATGTACCTTAAGGGCTAATACGGGATGGGTGGAAGTCATTGTTCAAAAATTTTGTAAAGAATATTTTTTGCTAATGTTTTAATTTTATAATTTTTAAATATGTTTTTTAAATCTTAGTTATAAATTAATATTGTTTTTAAAGATGTATAGGCTACAAGTGAAACCAATAAAGGTAATTGTCCTAAATAAAAGATTATGTCATTAATTGGTCCTACTCCTTTTGTGTAAGTAGAATATGATATGGTAATTTATAATAAATTTGTCACAAAAACTAATATATCTCATTTATTTATAATTTTATTATTATTTTTTATAATAATGTGAGTTATACAATTAACATTACAGATTGATAAAGAGCTAGGTGAAGTACCTCATATCTCTGAAGTTTGGATGGATACACATGGTTTTGAGAATGAGGAAGGCATATAAGAGTTTTGTGATCATGAGTTGTCTAGGATATATATAAGTGCATATATATATATATATATATATACATAGACAAATATTTTGCACTAAATAGCTATAAGAAAAATTTATATGCTAATTTTATATCTTACAGCATGAAATGCAAAGAATTGAGAATCGACCAAGGAATGACAATGAAGAAAATCCTACACCAGATGATGCATTGATGCAAGTATTTGGTACAAAGATCAGGTTATGTTCGTGGAAGAGGTTTGGGATACAAAACTAGTAGAAGAGGAATGTTGACATCTAACTCTAACACCGAAGAAGTTCAAGAGTTGAGAGCTCAAATTTCTGAAATGATTGCTTAATTGTAAGAACAAGAAAACTGGAACAAACAATGTTCAGACTTGTTGAATACTTTGATGGGCGATAGACATCCAGAAAATCAACATAATTTATTAAGCTATATTATTTTTATGCCTTTGTTTTTTAAATATTTTTTGATTCATAAAACTACTACTACTATTATTTTATGTTTATAATAATATGTAAATAATATAGTACTTAATTTTGTTTGTTTTGCAAATTTTAATAGGATGCGAGGAGGTGAACGTTCAAGAATATGTTTCATTGAAGTTTTATAACTAGTGTTCATGTTTTATGAACTTTCTTTTTATTAACATTTTCATTATTATTTAGTTGTACATGTGACAAATTGCTTTAATTTTTTGGACACAATTTTATGTTTTATTTATATTATTTATTTTAAATTTTGTACATAAATTTGTTAGTTGAAACGTATAACATTATTAGAAAATGTCTATTAATATTGATTGTTTCCAACTAATACTACTTTACATACGATTAGGAATTAAATATTTTAAGTATTCAGTGAAATTACGTTGATTGAACGACCAATATTACGGGTGTGTAAGTTTCCCTGTGCTATGTCATAATATTCCAGAGAGTTACATGGGCGATTACACGGGCATATGGCATCCTGTGTCTTCAAAAAATAAAGTAACTAAGCTACACATGGTCCTATATTATGAAATACGGGCATGTTTTAGAGGGCATTGTCTTCCCGATTATTACATAACATGACATAGGGGCATGTCATTTCCCATGCATAAAAGCTCATACTACGCTAGAGAGGCATATACAATGGCATTTTTTAGCTCATATCTTGCATCCATATTTTAACCAGTAAACTTTACTGCTAATAACACACCCATGTTGATACATGTGTACACCTTTATATATATATATTTATAAACTTATTTCCCAATGAACTTTTGCTTGCCTACTCTTTGATATACTTCAAATTTAATTGAAAAAACTTACTTTAATGCAAAAGGATTGAAATGATGAATTTATTAATACAACCAATACATATATGAAAAAAAAAATAAACACTGTAAAATGGAAAATAACACAACTAAGTTAATAATATAATCACGTCAACAATATTCTAATAAAAATTGCATTACCACAAAATATGAAGCACTATTTTTGAAATAACACATTAAAATATCCCAACTAGATTGACAAGGTGTAAAAATGAAGGAAAAGGGTCTAATACTCATTTACTTGATCATCTTGATGCATAGGTTGTTGAAAATTCTTGGTGCTGGTAGTTGGATAAAGTTTTTTTTTGGCAAAATTCCACATTGAGATTTGCAAGAATATGGGATTTTGCAAGAATATGGAGGAGTCTTTTGCCTATAAAAGGACTCCTCCCCCTTTAATTAATCTCATCCTAAAATTGCCTCTCTTATATATTTAGGCAATTAAATTCTTTCTCTCTTTTATAATATTTCCTCATTTAGTGAAATATTATTTTGGTAGTATCCGAGGATATAAACATAATTGGCCGAACCTTGTTAAATTTTGGTGTTCTCTTTAATGTCTATTTAATAGCTATTATCGGGTATAGTTGTTGTTAATTATTATGCTATTAAAATTACTTGTCTTGGTAAAAATTTTGTCTAAGGAGAGTAGTTTTTAAGTGGGACCATTGTGACCCTTCCACTTTTTCTTGGGAATATACCTTGGGGTAATTTTTAGTACAATCGTTTACATTCTAGTCACCTGTGCAATAGTTCTCAAGGTGATTGTTGTTATGATTAGTGGAAATTAACCCTAATTCCATAATAATTAGTATAAGAGCTCTTGGTTTAATTTAGTATGCTCTGTGGTTACGACTTAAGCTGATCTTCCATATTATAAAAAATTTCCTTGGGCTAATTGGCATTCCACATCAACAACTATTAAATAGAATTTGTAGCAGAAATGGCAGACAGCACAAAAGTATCCACATCAACGTCAACAACTTCTTCATTTTCAATTTTAGCAAGAAATGCTGTGACAAATGCTAGATTTGCAGTGGAAATTTTTTATGGCACTGGTCATTTTGGCATGTGGCAAAGTGATGTTTTAGATGCTCTCTTTTAGCAGGGTCTAGACATTGCTATTGAAGAGAAAGAATGAAAGGTGATCAATAGATTGACATGTGGTACAATTCGATCTTGTCTTTTTAGAGAGCAGAAGTATGCATTTTCTAAAGAAACTTCTACAAGTAAATTATGGAAGGCATTAGAAGAGAAATTCTTAAAGAAAAGCAGTCAGAAAAAACTCTACATGAAAAAGAGATTGTTCCGCTTCAATTATGTTCCAAGTACCACAATGAATTATCACATTACTAGCTTTAATCAGCTGGTAACTGATTTGATGAATATGGACGTGTCTTTTAATGATGAAGATCTAGCTCTGATGTTGGTGGGATCACTTCCTAATGAGTTTGAGTATCTTGAAACTACTCTACTTTGTAGGAAGGTTGTTGTGTCTCTAAGTGAAATAACTGCAGCCTTGTATAGGTATGAATTGCGAAAGAAAGAAAAGCAAGAAAATACAAGTGTAGAAGCAGAAGCTCTTATTAACAGAGGCCGTTTGTAGAGCTAGAATAAAAGAAAGAGAGGGAGATCAAAGTCAAAGTCCAAACTAAACAAAGATCAATGTGCCTTTTATCGAGAAAAAGGGTATTGGAAGAAAGATTATCCCAAGCTAAAGGACAAAGGCAAACCTAGAAAGGAAAATGCTATCTCAAATTCAAATATAGCTGAGTATGATGATGCAGATTCAGATCTTTCAATTGCTGCTACACCATCAACCAGCTGTTTGAGTTCATGGTTACTAGATTTAGCTTATAGTCACTATATGACTCCCAATCAAGAATGGTACTTTGACTTTAAAGAACTAAAAGGTGGAGTTGTCTACACAACGAATAATGCCCCTTTTAACACATATGATATTGGTTCAGTTCGCTTGAGTAATAAGAATGGATCAATCAGAACCTTAATAAGTGTTCATTATGTGTCGGATTTGATGAGGAATCTTATTTCTATGGGAACCTTAGAGTCAAAAGGTTTTGAAGTAAGGGCAAAAGATGGGATAATAAGAATCATCTCTGGTGCACTTGTGATAATGAAGCGAATTCGAAAAAGAAATAATTCGTATTACTTTCTGGGTAGTATAATTATTGGGATAGCAGCAACAGTAGCTTCTATTAATTATTAGGAGTCAGAAGCAACCATGTTATGGAATATGCGCTCAGGGCATGCTAAAGAAAAATCTTTGAAATTATTGATATATCAAGGATTATTAAAAGGAGCTTGGGCTTGCAAATTGGATTTTTTATGAGCATTGCATCAAAGGAAAAAAGATAAGGGTGAAATTTGGAACAACTATCCATGATACTGAGGGAATTCTGGATTATGAACATTCAGATGTATGGGGCCTTTCAAGAATGCTTCATTGGGAGGAAAATACTATTACATTTCCTTTGTTGATGATTTTTGCCGAAGAGTATGGGTGTATACAATGAAGATGAAAGATGAGGTGCTAGGAAGTTTCCTTAAATGGAAAAGTATGGCGGAGACTCAAACAGGCAGAAAAGTTAAATATCTCCACACAGACAATAGTGGAGAGTTAAAAAATGATCCATTTTTAAAATTCTGTGAAGATGAAGGTATTATTAAACACTTCATTGTCAGATATACACCATAATAAAATGGGGTGGCAGAGCAAATGAACTGGACATTGCTGGAGAATGCTCAGTGTATGTTGTCCAATGCTGGGTTGGGCAAAGAATTTTGGGTTGAGGTTGTAGTATATGCTTGTCACCTTATCAACCGTCTACCATCGACTGCTATTGATGGTAAAACACCATTGGAGAAATGGTTTGGAAAACCTACTACAGATTATGATTCCTTACATGTGTTTGGTTCCACTACATAATACCATGTTAAGGAGTCGAAACTGGATCCAAGAGCAAAGAAGGAAAACTTTATAGGGATAAATTTTGGTGTGAAAGGCTATCTTCTTTGGTGCCCATAAACAAAGAAAGTAATCTTCAATAAGGTTGTTACCTTTGATGAATCTACCATATTGAGAAAAGTGACTTCAAAAAAAATAGAGCAGACAAATGGTACTCTTAAACAGGTGGAGTTTGATGGCAATAGAATTATCCCAGCCAATGTAAAAAGGGATGATGACTGTCCTATATTAGAAGAAGAGTCAAATGAAAAAGAGGTTCAAACCCAAGAACCTCCACAACAACATGAATCAATTGCATTAAGGAAGGGGAAAAAGACCATTAGACAACCTGCTCACTTTGCTAATATGGTCTCTTCTGCATCACCAATTACAATAGATGACGTTCTTGCCACTTATAATGAAGCAGTCCAAAGTTTAGAATATAAAAAGTGGAGGATTGCCATGATTGAAGAAATGCAAGCCCTTCAAAAGAATCAGACATGGAAACTAGCTAGTCTTCCGAAGGGAAAGAAGGCAATTGGGTACAAATGGGTATATGCAAAGAAAGATGGATTTCCTAACAAGGATAATGTTCGCTACAAAGCAATATTGATGGCTAAAAGCTACGTGCAAACAGAGGGAATTGATTATAATGAAGTATTTTCTTCAATTGTAAAACATTCCTATATCAGAATTTTATTGGCTTTGGTAGACAATTGGACTTGAAACTAGTTCAGATGGATGTAAAAACTGCATTTTTACATGGAAACTTGGATGAGGAAATCTACATGACTCAGCCAAATGGATTCAAAGTTGCTAGTAAAGAAAAGATGGTTTACAAATTGAAAAAATCGTTGTATAGATTGAAGCAATCTCTGAGGCAGCGGTACAAGCGATTTGACAAGTTTATGATAGGGCAAAAGTACACGAGAAGCAAATATGACCATTGTGTGTGTTTGCGCAAGCTACAAGATGGATCCTATATATATCTTCTTCTTTATGTTGATGATCTGCTGATAGCTTTCAAGAGTCAGATAGAGATTGAGAAACTGAAGACTCAATTGAACAAGGAGTTTGAGATGAAGGATCTTGATGAAGCAAAAAAGATTATCGGCATGGAAATATCCAGAGATAGGAAATTAGGGAAGCTTTGTTTGTTTCAAAAAGAATATTTGAGGAAGGTACTAAAATGTTTTGGCATGAATGAAAAGTCAAAACCAGTTAGTACAACACTTGCTCCTCATTTCAAGCTTAGTGCATTCATGTCACTAAAGAATAATGCAGAATGGGAATACATGTCAAAAGTACCGTATGCAAGTGCTGTTGATAGCTTGATGTATGCAATAGTGTGTACGAGGCCCGATATTTCACAAGCAGTTGAGGTTGTGAGCAGGTACATGCATGATCTTGGAAAGGAATATTGGCAAGTTATGAAATGGATTCGACAGTATATTTTGAACACTATAAATTTTGGTTTGGTATTTCAATAGGATAGACAAGATGGTCAGTGTGTAGTTGGGTATTATGATTTTGACTATGCTGGTGATTTGGACAAGCGTCGATCAACTACTGGTTATGTGTTTACTTTTGTAAATGCACCAGTCAGTTGGAAGTCCACTTTACAGTCAATAATTGCTTTGTCTACTACAGACGCAGAGATATGGTAGTTACAGAGGCTGTAAAGAAGGCAATTTGGCTTCAAGGGTTTCTTGGTGAACTGGTAATTAAGCAGAAGCGCATCAAAGTGCATTGTGACAGTCAGAGTGCTATTCATTTAGCAAAGAACCAGGTTTATCAAGCAAGAACAAAGCATATCGATGTTCGATATCACTTTGTACGGGAGATTCTAAAAGAAGGTGGAGTCATAATCCAAAAGATTCAAACTATTGAGAATCCTACTGATGTAATGACAAAAATGGTAACTGCGATTAAGTTTAAACATTGTTTAGACTTGATCAATATTGTTACAAATTGAAAGATGAAATTTGCAAACACTACTGAAGGTTGGATTTATGAGAGAATTGTATGGGATTTTGCTAAGGTGGAGATTTGTTGTTTTGTGGTAAAATCCTAAATTGGGATTTTGCAAGAATATAGAGGAGTCCTTTGCCTATAAAAGGACTCCTCCCCCTTTTAGTTAATCTCATCTTAAAATTGCCTCTCCTGTATATTTAGGCAATTATATTCTTTCTCTCTTTTGTAATATTTTCTCATTTAGTGAAATATTATTTTGGTAGTGTCCGAGGACGTAGGTATAATTGGTCAAACTTCATTAAATTTTAAAGTTCTATTTAATGTATATTTAATAGCTATTGTTGAGTATAATTGTTATTAATTATTGTGCTATTAAAATTACTTGTCTTAGTAAAAATTCTGTCTAAGGAGAGTGGTTTTTAAATAGGATCATTGTGACCCCTCCACTCTTTCCTGGGAATATACCTTGGGGTAATTTTTAGTACAATCATTTACACTCTAGTCACCTGTGTAATAGTTCTCAAGGTAATTGTAGTTATTATTGGTGGAAATTAACTCGAATTCCACAACAGATAAACTGAATAGAAATTTGGTGTAGGTTGACCGTCTGGAGGTGTCAATCCATAATCCAATAGTAAAGTCAACATGCCCTGTTGTAGCCAACTAATTTGAGATTACATATGCTGAAGCATCAACTCGTGGTGGTCCTGAACTCTCTTTATCTCAATCCATGGATCTAATTAAGGCTGTAGAGCCTCGATTTACACAATGTTATCAATATTCGCCTCCTCCTCAGTATTATAATTTTGATGTTCATGTATATTTCCAATTACAAAATATTGGTTAACCCTCTTTCCTACCATCCTCATAGCTATACACACATCCATACCCAATGGGACCACTCGAGAAGTCATAGTTAAATTTGTTATAGAATTAAATACATTTAGGTTTTTAGCCAACCTAGTGACAAAAGTCCCTCCATAAAGTGCACCTCGTGATTTTCTAGACATATAATGAAAATAAAGAGCTAAACCATACGTAAGGTTGCATAAATCATTCCGCTCCAAACAATACAAATAAAATAAATCTCTCAATGTAATAACACTTATACTATCCTTACATCCACAAATAGTTCTATGCAAAATTCTGAGAGTCAGGGAAGTAAAAGCGGTACTCTTTGATTTGGTAGGTTCATATTCAGGAGAAGCATCCGGATGTATATGTTCTTTCCAAAAATTAGAGGCACTCAATTTTTCAGAAAATTTACACAGCGCAAGAGCATGAAACTGGGTCTTAACATGTTCAACACTAGAAATCCCCAAATTAACACCAAATTGATTAATGGACATCTCAAAATTAGCACCACCTAACCTAAATTTAATACCCACATCTCTATCATTATCAAAACTATTTTTATTCATATGGAATGAGGATAAAAATTCGATTAACAACTCTGTAATATCCCGTGTTTTTTTAAAATATTTTTACACTGTACCGGGATATACAGTGTCAATAATTTTCAAGCATTATACGATATTTTTATGAGTTGATATGTATTTTAAACCTATTTTAATTACTGTCTATTATTTTCAGTATTTTACGTAAAATTTTCCCGGGACTTTCATTTTCGGGGAAATTTCCACGTAAACAATGTATTATTAATTATTTTAAATGTATTTACGGGTTTGCATGAACTCATACATATTTTTAAATTATTAAATAAAGCCTGTGTGTGTATATTTATTTAATTAGGGTTTATTGTTACCCTAATATTTTATTATTTATTTATTATTATTTGATTATTTTATTTATTATTAAATTATTAAAATTTATTATTTTATTATTATTTATTTATTAATATTTAATTATTTTAATTTATTTTATTTTTTTCTTTTTTTTTCTTTTCTTTTCCTTTTTCTTTCTTTTTCTTTTTCTTTTTCTTTCCTTTTCTTTCTTTTTCTTTTTCTTCTTCTTCTTCTTTCTCTCCCGCGGGCGCCGACCACCACTTTTCCTCACCGCCGTTTCTCCCTCCTCCGGCCACCGTTTTCGACACCGCCGGTCTCTATCTTCTCCTTGAGCTCCGTTGAGTGTTATTCTAGCTTTGGTTTGAGCTAATATGGTCTAGAATTGCTT
This sequence comes from Mallotus nudiflorus, assembly GCA_947683625.1. NCBI lineage: Eukaryota > Viridiplantae > Streptophyta > Magnoliopsida > Malpighiales > Euphorbiaceae > Mallotus > Mallotus nudiflorus. Next base: position 131,001 of record CANTUR010001201.1, read on the forward strand.
AGGTTTCGATTTGAAGATTTCGGCCTCTTTGAGTTTTCGATTTTTTTGAGCTTCGATTTGGATGATTCATGGAAACTTCCTTCACAAATGTTGTTCCTAGTAGTTTAATCTTCATGTATGAATTTTTACAGAATTTTTGGAGATTGTTTGGATTTTTGGGTATTTTTGAATATTTTAATATTATTTTCTAATTTTCGGAAATTAATTATTTAAATTATGAAATTGGAGTTTATGGTTGAATTAGGTGTTGAAATGAATTATAGAAATTTATTTGGAATTTTTATGAATTTCTAAGTATTTATTTTTAATTATTGAAGTTTATGTGATTTTGTAAAATTAAGTTAATTGTGTTTTAAATTGAATTTAATTGGTTAATTGAGTTTAATTATTGATATTATTGATAAATATGTTGAGAAAATTAATTTTGGATAATTGTATGATTTTTGGTGAATTTTTGAAGTAATTTAGGTATATATATATATATAGGGGTATTTTGGTAATTTTACCCTAAATTGTCTAAAAATGTAATTTAATTGGTTTTAATATTTATTTAAGGTATAAAAATGATTTCTATAAAATATCTAGTATTTTTAACTAATTAAAACTATTTTCCGGGAATTATTTTCAATTATATATATAATATACGGTTTTTCTAATAAAATGAGTTTTAATCGGTTTTTACAGTGTTTCAAGATTTATTATGTAATTTCTACCTATAAAATGTATTTTTGTGATTTAAGGATATTTTTGGTATATTTGAATATATATTCTTTGTTTGTGGACCCCGGTCGACAGATTGTAGTCTGGAGTCCGACCGAGGGGTTGTGATTGATTGTGGTGTTTATTTTTGAAGTGTATTTTCTTTGCAGGGTCGGCTCTACTCTTTTGAGTAGAGAGATGTCCGTTTTACAGGGGAGGTTCTGCCGGATTTTCGGTAGAATTCTCGTAAAACGTGATATCCAGTCGAACCCTAATTTCCGATTCTGTGTTGAATACTCTAGATTTAATTCTAGGATTTCTGTTAGGGTTATTCTGATGTCGATTAATTATTTCTTGTTTAGTTGCGCCGAGACTGAGGGTTAGTGGACCAGGCCCGTCGGACCCGTCTCGTGGAGCGCATTAGGTGAGTTACTATATTATATATATATGCTTAGGATGCATGATTTAGAAAATGCATGTTTTATTTTGACTAAATATGCATAAATAACATGATTTATATTCAAGTATATTTTTGGTATATTTTTGGTATATAATAAATTATATACATGTTTTATTAATAAAATTTATTTAAAATGTTTTTAAATATATTTTTAGTTTAATTCATGATTTGATTGAATTTATTTGACATATATATACTCAAAATATACCTGGTTTATGTTTGGTATATTTTCGGTATATATATGGTTTATATTGCTATTTCATTTATATTCATGCATCATTTATTTTTGTGAATGAATGTTTTATATTTAAGAATGAAGGATATCAATAGAACGTGCTACCTAGTGGGCAGCACTAGGACCGAGTACGTACCGGTACGCCTATAGCTTTAGGCTATATTACTAACTTATTTGTGGATATTGAATTGATTATGATTATTGATATGTGTGAGATGTGGTTTGGGTGTGATTGCTGGAGCTCGGTTGACCAAGTGTCTCGGGGCCAATCACACTGGCAGTCAGACTGCTGGAGCTCGGTTGACTTAGTGTCTCGAGGCCAGTCTACTGTCCATATGGATTAAGTGGATATATTTGGAATCAGTGAGCCTGTATGGCTAGAGTGTTGTTTAACACTATTTTTCTGAGGTTGCGATATTCTAGGGTTCTATGTGATCCTTCATAAAAGTTGATTTTCAGACAAAATATATAAAATGATTTTTCTGCATCTGTATGAACTTGCCTGTATATATACATATTACTCATATACTGTTGACTGTATGCATTATCACTTAGAGTGTATGTATATATATTATAGTAATTCACTCAGTGAGGTCTGACTCCCCTCCGTTGACTATTTTTCAGGAGAGTCAACTTCCTCAGACCTCAGTAGCAGGTCAATACGCCGGATTTCTTCCGCCCCGGCTTCTTTATGTAAATTGTCTACTTGAGTCTTATTCATTTTATCTAGACACTGCAGTAGTTGTGATTTTCAGTAGTTGTGATTTTCAGTAGTTGTGAAATAAAGTATTTGTTTTAAAGAGATGTATTATAGTAAAACTGGATTTGTATAAAGATTATACATTTATGAGATTATATATGCGATGTGATGAGTTTTGAATTAAATCCAGTTGATATGGATGATATTGTAATATTTATGATTTTTATTTTCCGCTGCATATTATATTTTTATGGTTATTATTGCATATTTATTTTATTTTTAGGCTTGCTACGGGTTCCGGATTCGAAAGAATTCCCGTTCCCTAGCGCCGGTCATGGCCCCTGTTTTGGGTCGTGACAAACTCTTTATATGTTGGGTCATCAATTGCTAGTAAATCATTCCAATTACCACACTTAAATTTACCTTCAATTTCATATTGAATCCTTAATGTCTCTATATCATACATATTGCTACTCCTATTAGGCTCTATTAGGAGAGGTAACCATATTTGTACCTTTGCTTTTTTTTTTGGATCAGTAAATGGAGAATTGGGTGGAGACTAGAACTAGATGAGGAACTTGCCATTTGGGGAGCCGCTTAAGGAGCCGTTTGATGTATTGCTTAAGGTGGTCGAGCAGTTTGAGGTGCTTGAGACCTATCACGTTAAGTAAATCTATTTCTACCATCTTTTATCTTTAATCATTTCAGTCTTCGTTTAGACATATTTCAAGTGTTGATTGATAGAGAGTATAGTGAAAAGAAGAGATTTGGTTGTTGATTTTTGAATCAAATAGTAGTGTTCTTGCTGGCTAAGTTTTTTGAAAGGAAAATGAAAAGGTTTGAATTGAGATAAATCAGAAGGCGCAATTGAGAGTGAATAGAACCCTAAGGCAATATTTATATAACTATTAAAACATGGCCAAGTTGTTAATCAACATGGTTGTGCTTATTAGGAATGCTATTAAATTCGAATCTACATAGTACATTACACAGGTAGGTACCCTCTCTGTGTTATTTGTATATGTTTGTGAATGTTTTTGTGTTATTTTTATATGTTTAAGACGGTCTGATACATGGACTTGTAATCAACCGTGTATAAATCTCTGTGTTTTATTTTCTTTTAACACAATCATGTTGTTTTACAACATGGGTGTGTGACTGTGATATTAATTTATAATACAATTGCATCAGAAACTCATAACCATGAAATTCCTATTTATTTTCTCTTTCTTTATTTATCTATTTCGAAAAAATTCTCATTCCAGATTAACAGCTAATACTCAAACCATTTGACTTCATCGACAGAACAACATATGTTCTCTCATGCGTCTGCTTCTCAAATTGATGTAAGTCGAGCCCATCTCTCATTAGATGATCCGTTGTTTCTTAAATTTATTTTTTTTGCTTGATCAAGTTGATGTAAATTTTTGGAAATTCACATGTGCTCACGACTTAAATTCCAAGAAATAATATTGCACTAAGTTGTTATTTAATTTATTGTTCATTTTAATTAAGCCGGCATGCATAATTAATTATTAGAAATAAATGATAGTGCATATATTGCTTGGAGCATCCATGATGTCTTTTTATTTTTAATTTTTCTTAATATTGATAGTTCTGGCTTGCAGAGGGTACAACTTGTAAGGCAAAGTATTGCTTCACTTGACCTTTAGTTAAGCTAAAAATAATGTAAAAAGACCAAGATTTAAGTGGAAATGGGCCATCATCAGTGCATTACATATTTTTACCCCTCTACATTACTGCACAGGATATTATAGTCATATATATATATATAAGCGATTGACATTATTTGCTAACCATTGTAAATCGACCACACCAAGTATTTTAAACCCGCACCATGTATTTTAATGTAGTACGAGGATGTTTAACCGCGCTTTTCTGCGGACATCATTTACATTTATAAATTAAATTAATTAATTAGATTAATTTAGCAAATAAATTGGGAAAAATTAAAAAGAAAAAAAAAAGACATAATTGAATTAAACGATATAGCATTTTGAGATTTATATATATGCGAGAAAGGTACCATCAAAAGTATTACCAAAATGACGCACAACAAAAATTAAAATGGTTTTTTTCTTTATTTTGATTTACAATTTAAAAAAATATATATTTTATATTTAATATGAACTTTGCATGTTTACGTGTAAAATGTTAAGTTAATTATTTTATTAAACATAATATAAATTTACTATATATATATATATGATTTATCAAAACTGTCTAAAATGGTGAAATTTGAACAGTTCTTTGCTATATATTAATAGATTTTCAAGTAATTTGCACGACCAGATACACGGAAGTGTTGTCGGCCATGTATATCATTGTATCCTTTTAAGTTATAAAACATGGATGTGTTGTTTAAAACATGGGCATGTTACACTGAATATTGTTTACTTACCAATTCTTCCCCATAGTACCATTTGCACAATTTCTTTTGATTTTTTAGGGCTCAAATATTTCCTATTTTAATATCCCCAAATTTCTGATATACTTCAAGCTCAAATAAGCTGAACCCTACTTAGCTTCATTTTAATTGACTTCAAAAAAGGCAAAAAGGCATCAAAATCTAATTGAAAACAAAGGTAATCAAATTTGATTTACTAGATTTTTACAAAGCGTATGATTAATTATGTGGGTATTTTTCTTTTCAAAAAAAAAACAATTACGAGGGTATTCTTAATTTTCTTATATATTTGTCTACTCCTTTAGTTGATGGAGATCCATATAGGAGTACGTATCTGGTATCTATTACTAAAGAGCTTGCTGGAAACAATTTCAAATCCAGGCAAAGTTAAATAACTACTTTTGGATTTTTCTTAATTTTTAAATGTTTTGGAATTTGTGGAAGAGATTCAAATTTAATTGTCATAATGCCACTTACTTGCCATTATATATAGTGTTATTACATTAAATAGTATAACCACTACGTCTTATATAATCACATAATGCTTATACAAAAAATATAATGATAATCTCTCAATGCTTTTATAGGACATGGCTCTTGATAAAATTTGGATGGGTATTGATAATAGGATGGATACTACTTATGTTCAAGGAGTGGAAGAATTTATTTCTTATGCATTTAAACATTCATAAGCTAGTGAAGTAATTCGATATCCATGTACAAAGTATAGAAATGTTAGTTATAAGGTGAAGTTTGAGATTAGGTATCACTTAATAAAATTTGGAGTCATCCAAACTTATACAAAATGGCATTTTCATGGGGAGTCCCTAAATGAAGTTATTGATGAAGATAATGAAACATATATGAATAGCGAGCCTTTAATTGATGAAGATATGTTTAGGTTGGTCAATGATATTTACAATCCTTCGTATATCAATAGTAATGTGGATGGTGGGTGTCATAATTCGCAAACTGGTGAAGAAGCATTTAATGAGGAAGAGCCAAAAGGTTATGCATCAATGTTTTTTCAGTTGTTGGAGAAAGCTAAGCGTAAGTTACATTCATAGTGTGAGCTTTCACTCTTGGTTGTTATAGTAAAGCTTCTCCATTTGAAGAGTTTATATCGATGGACTAATAAATCCTTTAATGAGTTACTTAGTCTTTTAAGAGAGATTGTTCCAAATGCAAAGGAAAACTTGCCAGAATTATATAGTAGTGCTCGTAAATACATTAGTGATTTATGTCTTAATTATGAAAAATATGATGTATGTGAAAACCATTGTCCATTATTTTGGGGCACATTTGCTAATGCAACTCATTGTCAAATATGCAGATTGTCAAGGTGGAAGTCATCTAAGGGTCAGATGATAGTAAAAAAATTCCACATAAAGTGTTACGGTATTTTCCTTTAAAACCTAAGCTTTAAAGATTGTTTATGTTTGTGCAGACAACCTTAGATATGTGATGCATAAGGAAAAGGGGAGTCAATATGAAAATGATGGCATTATGCGCCATCTTTGTGATAGTATTTCATGGAAGAAATTGGATGAAATGCACATATCTTTTTCTGAAGATGCACGCAATGTGAGACTTAGTCTTGCAACTAATGGTTTTCAACTTTTGGAAACTTGAGTTTTGAGCATATCATTTGGCTTGTAATTCTTGTACCTTATAATTGTTTTTCTTTTAGCAAAATTGTTTATCCCACATATTTTATTATAAGGGAATGGGGAGCTCTTTGGTTATAAAAGACTCCTCCACCCCTTTGGTTAATTCATCCCAAAATTGTCTCCTCTCTTATATTTAGGCAATTGTATTCTTTCTCTTTATTTTGTAATATTTCCTCAATTAGTGAAATATTATTTTGGTAGTGTCCGAGGACGTAGACATTATTGACCGAACCTTATTAAATTTTGGTGTTATCTTTTATGTCTATTTAATAGCTATTATCAGGTATAGTTGTTGTTAATTATTATGCTATTTAAAATTACTTATCTTGATAAAATTTTGTCTAAGGAGTGTGATTTTTAAGTGGGACCATTGTGACCCCACCACTCTTTCGTAGGAATCTACCTTAGGGTGATTTTTAATATAATTATTTATACTCTAGTCACCTGTGCAATAGTTCTTAAGGTGAATTTGTTATTATTGGTGGAAATTAACCTAAATTCCACAATAATTGATATCATAGCTCTTGGTTTATTTTAGTATACTCTGTGGTTATGGCTTAGTTTGATCTTCCACATCAGAAAAATTTTCCTTGGGCTAATTAATATTCTGCATCGACAGCTATTAAATAAAATTTGTAACAGAAATGGAAAACAACATAAAAGTATCCACATCAACATCAACAGCTTCATCATCTTCAATTTTGGCAAGAACTATTATGATAAATGTGAGATTATGGTGGAGATTTTTAATGGCACTGGTTATTTTGACTTGTGGCAAAGTGAAGTTTTAGATGCCCTTTTTTAGCAGGGTCTAGACGTTGCTATTAAAGGAGAGAAACTAAATGATGTTGAGGAGAAAGAATATAATTGTCTAAATATAGGAGATGAGACAATTTTGGGATGAATTAACCAAAAGGGTGAAGGAGTCTTTTATAACCAAAGAGCTCCCCCATTCCTTTATAATAAAATAATGTGGGATAGGTAATTTTGCCAAAAAAATAATAAATCTTCACCTTAGCAAAATTTCATACAATTCTCTCTCAAATCCAACCTTTAGTAGTGTTTATAAATTTCATCTTTCAATTTGTAACAATATTGATCAAGTTTAAACAATGTTTAAACTTGACCACAGTTACCACTTTTATCATATAAGTATGATTCTCAATAGTCTGAATCTTCTAGATTGTGACTCCACCTTCTTCCAGAATCTTCGGTGCAAAGTGATATCAAACATCAATATGCTTCATCCTGGCTTGATAAACCTAGTTCTTTGCTAAATGAATAACACTCTAATTGTCGCAATGCACTTGGATGTGCTTCTCCCCAATTTCTTTTAATATTTCCATGCCAAGAATCTTCTTTGTTTCACCGAGATCCTTCATCTCAAACTCCTTGTTCAATTGAGCCTTTAATTTCTCAATTTTTGTTTGACTCTTGGAATCTATCAGCATATTATCAACATAAAGAAGAAGATATATATATATGATCCATCTTATAGCTTGCACAAATACACACAATGATCATATTTGCTTCTCATGTACTTTTTCTCTTATTCCAATGGTTGTGAGTAGGTACATGCATGATCCTGGAAAGGAGCATTGGCAAGCTATAAAATGGATTCTATAATAAATGTTGAACATTATAGATATTGGTTTGGTATTTCAGGAGGATAGGCAAGATATTCAATGTATAGTTTGATATTGTGATTCTGACTATACTGGTGATTTAGACAAGCCTCGATTGACTATTGGTTATGTGTTTACTTTTACAAAGGCACTAGTTAGTTGGAAGTCCACCTTACAGTCAATAGTTGCTTTGTCTACTATAGAGGTAGAGTATATGGTAATTACAGAGGCTGTAAAGGAGGCAATTTAGCTTTAAGGGTTGCTTGGTGAATTGGGAATAGAGTAGAAGCACATCCAAGTGCATTATGACAATCAAAGTGCTATTTATTTAGCAAAGAACCAGGTTTATCATGCAAGGACAAATCATATCGATGTTTGATATCACTTTGTACATAAGATTTTAGAAGAAGGTGAAGTCCCAATCCAGAAGATTCGAACTATTGAGAATCCTGCTGATATGATGATAAAAGTGGTAATTGCGGTCAAGTTTAAACATTGTTTAAACTTGATCAATATTGTTACAAATTGAAAGATGAAATCTGCAGACACTACTGAAGGTTGGATTTGAGAGAGAATTGTATGAAATTTTACCAAGGTGGAGATTTGTTATTTTTTTTAGCAAAATTTCCTATCCTACATTATTTTGTTATAAGGGAATAGGGGAGCTCTTTGGTTATAAAAGACTTCTCCGCCCCTTTGCTTAATTCATCCTAAAATTTCCTCCTCTCCTATATATAGGCAATTGTATTCTTTCTCTTTCTTTTGTAATATTTTCTCAATTAGTGAAATATTATTTTGGTGGTGTCTGAGGACATAGGCATAATTGGTCGAACCTCATTAAATTTTGGTGTTCTCTTTTATGTATATTTAATATCTATTGTCAGGTATAGTTGTTGTTAATTATTGTACTATTAAAATTACTTACCTTGATAAAATTCTATCTAAGGAGTGTGGTTTTTAAGTGGGATTATTGTGACCCTACCTCTCTTTCCTAGGAATCTACCTTAGGGTGATTTTTAGTACAATCATTTACACTCTAGTCACTTGTGCCATAGTTCTCAATGTGAATTTGTTATTATTGGTGGAAATTAACCCGAATTCCACAACAATAATTTATCACCTTGGATGTGTTTGAAGCAATCAAATTTAACTATGTCTATAATTATACCTTGAAAATGCCTAGGAATGGGTATAGACATTTTCTTGGAGCCTTTGATTAATGAGCTTAAGGAATTATAGGAAGATGGTATTGAGACTTATGATGCACATAGTAAGCAAAATTTTAGATTACATACAGCTGTTATTTGGACTTTCAATGACTTTCCAGCATATGAAGACTTATCGGGGTGGTCAATAAAAGGCTATAAAGCTTGTCCTTCTTTCCATAAGCATACCAGTGCAAAATACCTAAGAAGATTAATGAAGTTATATTATATGGATCATAAAAGATTTTTTCCTCTTAACCATAAATGGAGTAAAAACATAAAGTCATTCAATGGTAAAAAAGAGATAAAAGAAACGCTTAAATCATTAATAGGTGATGAAGTGTTGATGGAGTTTACAAGATTCACTTTAATGACATGTAACAGGGGTGTTAAAAGAAATTATTATTCTATAAATAGTTTTGAGAATTGGTGAAAAAAGAGTTTTTTTTTTTAGTTACCTTATTAGAGCACAGTTCTTATTTGACATAAGCTAGATGTAATGCATATTAAGAAGAATGTGTGCAATAATGTTTTGGGGATAATAATGAACATTAAAGGGAAGACAAAAGATACGCTGAATAGTCATTATGATTTAATTAGTTTAGGCATCAAGCATGAACTCTAGCCATTTTAACAAGGTAATAAGGTATGCATACCAGTTGCATGCTATATATTATCTAATAGTGAAATGGCTGCCACGTGCTGAATGCTTTATCATTTAAAAACGTTAGACAATTTTGTCTCAAAAATTTCTTGATGTGTTAATGTGAAGGAGAATAAATTTTCAGGGTTGAAAAGTCATAACTGGAATGTCTTCATACAAAAACTTCTACCTCTAGCCATTCATGGGTTCTTGCTAAAAGATATTTGTGAACCTCTTGTGCATTTAAGTAAATTGTTTGGAGAGTTATGTTGCAAGAGTTTAGATATTTCTAAATTAGATGATCTTCAAAAGTAAATTGTTATGACATTATGCAAGTTTGAGATGATTTTTTTACCTTCATTTTTTGATATGATAGTGTATTTTCTTGTTCACCTACCTAAAGAGGCTAATCTAGCAAGGCCTGTTCAATATCAGTGGATGTATCCAATTAAGAGATATCTATAAAAATTAAAATTATCAGTTCAAAATAAGGCAAAGCCAAAGGGTTTAATTGCTGAAGCCTATATTACGTATAAGTGTTTAACATTTTTTTTAAGATATTTGGTTGGATTGCTACCAAATTCAATCAGCCACCAAGGAATGATGATTCCGTTGATGAGAATGCCAAAACATGTGGTTTAGAAATTTTTGAAAGAGGTGGTCATCCTATAGGAAAAGGTGAATATGTATGGTTTGCAGAAGATGTGTGGAAATAGACACATCTTTATGTGTTTAACAATAGTGTCGAAGTGTGGGACTATATAAAGTAAGTATTCTTTCTAAACAACATCACTCTTAATTTTATTTTAAATTTAATCATCATTTATTTTTATTTTAATTAATTTATATTGCAATGAGTACAAGAAATCTTTGACGAATATGTCATAAGCCGAGTTTAGAAAGGAATATAATGCTAATTTTACATATAGGTTCAGTAATCATGTAAGTGATTTTTTATTAATATATACATAATTATTATTAAATTTTAAAAATTATATGTATTGTCATTTTAAAAAGAACATACAATTTATGAAAAATACAAACATTTACAATGTCAGTTATTGATTTGCATGCAAAAGGTTTTGTATCTAATGACATACATAATTTAGCATAAGGTCCACTTAGACGTTATAGACATTACAATGGTCATATTGTCAATGGTTTTCAATTTCACTCTATGGAATGTGAACTATGTAAGGCAAGTTAGAATTTAGGTGTATTGTGTAGGGGAGATGATAATTATTGTGATAAAGAATATTATACAAAATTTTTGGGGGTGTGGGAACTACAATATTTAGGAAGAAAACTCATTTATTTATTTAAATGTGAATGGTTTGATGTGGAACATGAAGGTACTGGTTACAGAGTTGATAGTTACTCAATAATTAGTGTTAAAGCTAATTATCGCTTAAGAACATATGAGCCTTTTATTTTATCAAGTCAAGTAGAGAAAGTGTTTTATGTTGAGGATCCAAAAGACCCAAATTGGCTTGTTGTAATGAAGACACATCCTCAGGATCTTTACAATATGCCTGTTCAAATCCAAAATAATGTTAAAGATGATGAAGTGTTCTAAGAAGATGAAAATGATTTATATAGTAGTTCCATTAGGGAATTAGATAGTGATGATGCTATTCTTAGTTTAAATAGAGTTGATGTTGATGTCCAAAAAGTGCATTTTGAAAGTGCACAACAAATTGAAAACCAACTTAGACTGAAGGATCAGTTAGCTATTAGCGACAATGATAATGATATTGACAACAATATTGAAGATGACAATAATAGTGATTGTCAAAATGAAGAGAATTCGATTGAAAATGATGAAGATGATGACTAAAGGTAATTTTTTCATTATTTATAATCTCATTATATTAATGATATGTTAACATTATTTGTTTTAATAGTATAAAAATAATGGATTGAATGTTTATATTTTTAATAATACAGTATGGATGAATAACAATATTCTAAAGCATCATTGGTTTAAGTAAAATAGGTATTGTTATTCTAGAATGACATGTTATTTACAATTACATGACTTGTATGATTAACTAGAATTGGACAAAAAAAAAAGGCAAGTGGTCAAAAAATAGCTTTTTAGCTAATTTATGCAAAAAAATTAAATGTATAAAAGTATTTTTATTACTTTGTTCTTATGCATCATCTGTGGCTTTTTTATTATTATTTTGAGTTGAATGAAATAGCTTAAATGGGTGCTTAATAAACAACATTGTTACATGAATTAATTATGGTTAATTTCTTGCAAGTGTTTGGCATGTGGGCTTATGGGTGCGTGTGCATTGGATAATTTTATGAAGCCTTAGCAAGTACTCTGATTCTAAATTGAGTTCTTTCCTTTATTTGTATTTGCATTTGCATTTGCAATGGTTCTACATTTTTATCACAATTCTTCCTTTTGAAGATTGTTCCTTCATGAAGCTAACAGTGCAATTACTAGTTTCATGTTTACTTTATTGTTCATTATGAATTTGTTTTTGTTTATTGTAGTAATAATACTTCAAGTTATTGTCCTTCACCAAATTACATGGCTTGTATAATTAACAAGAATTGAAAAAAAAAAGGTAGCTTGTCAGAAACTATCTTTCTCACAACTTTATACAAATAATATTTAAATTGTATCACTTATGTATTTGTTGGTTTTACAATCTTTTTATAGGATAACATGTAAAGCTTCAAGAAGTTCATTCAATCTTGGCATCAAATAAGTAGTTATGAAGATAAGTTTTATGTTGTAAATATTTTTTTACTACGCTAAATAATGTATAAATTAGATAACTTTAAATATTATAAAATTTTTTACTACCTTTTTGTCACGACCCGAACCCGAGGGTACGTGACCGGCACTAGGGAATGGGTAGGCATAAGGCCACCGAAACCCGTAGTAAGCCTAAAGGAAAAGAAAATAAAACCATTCACCTTTTAACTTTAATTAAAAACAGAACATATTATCAAACTGATTTTTCTCAAATTACACAAATTTAAGTGTTTAATAAAAATATGATTCAACATCTCATATTATAAATTGAATTTATGTCATATACATAAATGTATTTCGTACAAATAAACTACATAATTTAGTTTAAACCATACAGATCCTCAATACATATACTACTGCAGCATCCTAGATTAATACACAGTACAGCTTACAATGACCTACATAAAATTGCCGGTGAAGAAGAAATCCGGCGTAGAGGTAGTCTGAGGTCGAACTCCCAAGCTCCTGAAAAAAAAAATTGAGGGGAATCAGACCTCACTGAGTAAGTCAATAAAAGAGCTGTACGGTTTGAAAACCTTTTTGAAAACTATATATTTTTATAGTGAAAATAATTTATAATATATATAATTATAGCTTTGAAAAATCTCGGTAGAACCCTAGACCCAAGTCTAAATGGCCAACTGGGCCCACTTATTCCAACTAGACTACCGGTCCCCGAGAGCAAAGGCATCAACCGAGGCACCAAGCCGTAGTCATTCACTTAATCCAAATATATGGATCTGGCGGTCCCCGAGAGCAAAGGCATCAACCGAGGCACCCATCCCAGTCCATTTTAACCTTACAAATTACTGGCGGTCCCCGAGAGCAAAGGCTTCCACCGAGTCACCCGTCCCAGTTTAGCATTCACCAAACACATATATATATATCAGATCCATCTCTCAATCTCTACCATGTGCACATAGTCCTGGTGAAGCCCACCAGGTAGCCCGTTCTACCAAAATTTCTCAAAATCGATTTTAAATAGATAGAATGCGTTTAAATCTTAAATAATAGCATTAAATTAAATAAATCATGTAATCAATGTAATAAAATACAAGCGCATGCATTTTTACATAAACACACGCACAGATCGTTCTACTGACTTACAGGATGAATGTGAAGGCTGACGACCACGCGTCTGCCTCGGCCTCACGGCTTCTGCTCCGAGATGATCTAAAGGAAAATAATAATCGGCCTTCAAAAATATGACTACGGAAACCGAAACCAAAAAAATCAATAAAGCAATGAAATTCCAAACTGACTCGACAGATAGGATTTAACTTAACTAACGGTAGAAATTTTACGGATATCACGTTTTACGAGAAAATCTACCGAAATTTCGGCAGAATCTCCTCTGTAAAACGGACATCTCTCTACCAAAGGTAGAGCCAGACCTGCATAGAAAATGCACTTCTAATTTCCAAAACCATTCACACTCGAGTCGGGCTCCCAAAATACAATTTGCCCCGACCGAGATCACAACTCAAATAAAATATCAAAAGTTAATAATATTAGTTTCTTAAATAGATATACCACATACATACATGCTAGAGTAGATAAAAATTATACAAAATCTCCATTATTCAAAATTGAGCAATTAAATTTGTATTCTAACCATATTAAAATTATAATTATAGCCCAAATTAAAACTAGTGCAATGTATTATATGTATATATATATATATATTGGGAATTTGATATTCAAAATTTACATTACTTAGGAAATCATGTCAATTAATTTCTAAAAATTATCTAAACCCTTTAATTATTAATAAAACTAATTAAAATATATATATTCATCATATTTAGTGTAAAATTACATTTTTACCCCCCTAAAATACATAATTTACATAATGAGCTTCTACTATTGAAAATAATTCCTAAAAATTATTTAATCAAGTCAAAAATTCATTTTCTCAAAATACATTTTCTTAATATAATTAAAACATTTAATTAACCAACAAATTTCCTCCCAAAAATATTATTTACCCTAAAAATCAAATTTGGCATAAACTCAAATATAGTTATAAAAATAGTATAAAAATCTCAAAAATTATAATTTGAGTCCTAAAATTCATATTATTTACTAATAGCCTCATTTATCAAATTTCATAATTTTTCACAATAATTTCCAAAAATTTACATAAACACCAATTATATACCTAAAATTTATAAAATCTATAATTACTCCAAAAAAATTTCTAAAACCCTAGATAAAATTAATAAACTCAAAATCACTTAACTATATTTAACTTATTCACTAATTTCACTTAAAATAAAATTAAATCAAGTAATTAAAATGGCAAAATTTCAAATAAAAATTCTGGAAATTCAAGAAAAATGCCCAAAAATAACTCAAATGGGCAATTATCTTCCTCATAGCACAACCACACCCTATATAGAATTCTCAACGGAAGGAATTTCAAGATCAAGGAAGAAATGAGGGCATCGAGTGAGCATTACTTACCCCTAGCTGCTGGACGAAACAGAGGGAGGGGAAGGAACTTGTTGTCGTCGGTGAAGATGGGGGAGATGAAGCTGTTCAGGCGGAGGCGAAGGGCTGGTTGACACTTCCAGGAGATGGCACAACCGAACGTCGAAGCTGTGCAGAACGAGATGCAGGGCTGCTGCTGCGTGAGGAGAGAAAGAAGCTGCTTCGCGAGGAAGAGGAGAGCAGCTACCAGGCGAGAAGAGAAGAAGAAGAAGAAGAAGAATCAGCAGCAGCAGAGAGGGCTGGGTGAGGATGGTGAGTGAGGGAGGAAGACGGGGATGGGACAGAGAAATCCTCTGCTGCTCTCTTCTCTATTTTTTTTTTTTTTGTTCTTCTCCTTTGTTTCCGGTTGGGTCCCTTCTATATGTATACTCACGTATATATATATATATATATATATATATTATAACTATTAATTTATATAATTATACACATATATGTATAGGCAATTATTGGTATGTATACATATACTACATACACATATGCATATACACTAGTTATTCTAATGCACACACCTAAATAATATTTCACCTTAAATATACACATAAGTATGAATATATATATATATATATATATATATATATATATATATATATATACACATGTACATAGAAACACATATATAATCTTAAAGTTAATATAGTTTAAAATAGCAATAATAATAATAATGATAATAATAGACAATAGATAAATAATAATCACATAAATTAGTAACCCTAAAATTATATTAACCTAAATATATATATATATATGTATATAATTTATACCTTATACTTTATTATATACATATATCTATATATACATATATATATACACACATGTGAATTGACATGTACATTTAAATTAATATTTAACCTAAAATATAATGTTAACAAAATTTTATACTTTAATATAATGCAAATTAACTATTACTAGTACTACTCGAGAAAAATATGCCCCTTTATATTAAAATAATTATTTATATATATATAGGGTATTACAGTCTCTCCTCCTTATATGAATTCGTCCTCGAATTCAAGAAAAGAAAGAAAAGAGGAATTACAAAGCTAAGAAGAAAAGAGATACGGGAACGAAACTCGCATCTCAGCTTCAGTTTCCCAGGTGCAATCTTCTGCAGAATGGTTACTCCATAACACCTTCACCATCGATATCTCCTTAGTCTGCAGCTGTCGGATTTGGCGATCCACAATTGCCACCGGGTATTCTTCGTAAGTCAAATCGTCGCTAAGCTCTACGGTTTGAGGTAGCAACACGTGAGACGGATCAGGGATGTATTTTCTCAACATGGAAACATGAAATACAGGATGGATTCTCGATAGCTCTGGTAGTAACACTAGCCTATATGCCACTTCACCCACTCTAGACCGAATCTCAAACGGTCCAATGTATCTAGGAGCTAGCTTACCCTTCTTGCCAAATCTCATAACTCCTTTCATTGGAGACACCTTCAGGAACACCATGTCTCCAATCATAAAGGATACATCCTTCCTCCTAGGGTCAACGTAGCTCTTCTGTCTACTAAAGGCTGTCTTCAATCGCTGCTGTATAATGGGGACTTTCTCTGAAGTGATCTGCACCAACTCTGGTCCCGTTAACTGCCTCTCTCCAATCTCCCAACACAAAGGTGATCTACACTTCCTACCATATAGTGCCTCATATGGAGCCATCTCAATGCTAGCATGATAGCTGTTGTTATAGGCAAACTCAATCAGTGGCAAGTGTGAATCCCATTGTCCTCCAAAATCCATTACACACATCCTCAACATATCTTCTAACGTCTGGATGGTCCGCTCGGACTGACCATCTGTCTGAGGGTGGAAGGCCGTACTAAAATCCAATCTGGTACCCAAGGCCTTATGTAATTCTTGCCAAAAGACTGAGGTAAAAGTGGCTCCTCTATCCGACACTATGCTCACAGGTACCCCATGTAGACAAACGATTCTATTGACATAAAGTCTTGCCAGTCTATCAGTAGAGTACGTCTTCTTTATAGGTAGAAAGTGTGCTGACTTAGTCAACCTGTCAACAATCACCCAAATAGCGTCATAACCTCCAGTAGTTCGAGGTAGTCCAGTCACGAAATCCATGGCTATCATATCCCATTTCCATTCAGGAATTGGCATAGGCTGCAACAGTCCCGAGGGTCTCTGATGTTCAAGCTTTACTTGCTGGCAAGTCAAGCACCTGGATACAAACTCTGCAATGTCCTTCTTCATTCCATTCCACCAATATGTATCTTTCAGATTATGATACATCTTGGTAGAACCCGGATGAACACTATATGCAGAATAATGTGCTTCTTCCACGATCTCCTTTCTCAAGTCATCAACATTTGGCACACAAATCCTAGTGCCCAACCGCAATATACCTTCCTTGTCAATTACAAAGTCCCGTGACTGCCCTTGTTGCACTTCATACATGATTCTCTGCAACTGGGGGTCTCTGCTCTGAGCTGCCTTCACCCGATCCAAGTATACTGATCGTACACTGAATCGAGCAAAAAGGCACTTTCGGGTAACTTTCACCAGCAACCCCTGATCAATTAATCCATGTAACTCCTGGATAATGGGCCTTCTCTCTATGCTAATATGGGCAAGGCTGCCTGCTGATTTCCTACTCAAGGCATCCGCAACAACATTCGCCTTGCCTGGATGGTATAAAATGGAGCAATCATAATCCTTAAGAAGTTCCATCCATCTCCTCTGCCTCAGATTCAAGTCCCTCTGCTGGAAAATATATTTTAAGCTCTTATGATCTGTTTATATCTCACATGACACTCCGTACAAGTAATGCCTCCATATTTTTAAAGCAAACACCACGGCTGCCATCTCTAAGTCGTGAGTAGGATAGTTCTGCTCGTGCTTCTTCAACTGCATTGAAGCGTAAGCAATCACTTGGCCATTTTGCATCAACACACAGCCCAATCCTACTCTGGAAGCATCACAATACACTGTATAACCTTCATTTCCAGAGGGCAAAGTTAGAATTGGAGCCGATGTCAACAAGCCCTTCAGTAACTGAAAATGCTCTTCGCATTTGTCCGTCCATACAAACTTAACATTCTTCTGGGTCAACCTTGTCAAAGGTGCAGTAATTCTAGAGAAGTCCTTCACAAATCTCCTGTAATAGCCTGCTAGACCCAGGAAACTCCGTACTTCCCTAACTGTAGTCGGCCTTGGCCATTCTGTAATAGCCTCAATCTTCTTAGGGTCCACCTGTATGCCATCTCGAGAAACCACGTGGCCTAGGAATGCCACTTGATACAACCAGAACTCGCACTTTGAGAACTTGGCATACAATCTATGCTCTCTTAAGGTCTGAAGTACCCTTCTCAGATGCATCACATGCTCCGCCTCACTCTTAGAATAAACCAAAATGTCATCAATGAAAACTATCACAAACCGATCCAAGTATGGCCTAAATACCCGATTCATCAAGTCCATAAAGGCTGCTGGAGCATTAGTCAATCCAAAGGACATTACTAAAAACTCATAATGGCCATATCTTGTTCGGAAGGCTGTCTTGGGCTCATCACCTCTTCTGATTCTCAACTGATGATACCCGGATCTTAGGTCTATTTTAGAAAAGCATGTAGCACCTTGAAGTTGATCAAACAGATCATCGATCCTCGGAAGTGGGTACTTGTTCTTGATGGTGACCTTATTCAACTGCCTGTAGTCGATACAAAGTCGAAGGCTACCATCTTTCTTCTTCACGAACAACACCGGAGCACCCCAAGGCGATGTACTGGGTCTGATGAAACCCTTATCAAGCAATTCCTGCAATTGCTCTTTCAGCTCCTGCAGTTCAGCTGGTGCCATTCTGTAAGGTGGCATAGAAATAGGATCCGTACCATGTATGACATCGATACAGAACTCTATCTCTCTATCTGGTGGTAATCCTGGTAATTCTTCAGGAAAGACATCCAGAAATTCACACACCACTGGCACCTGATCAATTGCCACATTCTCCTTCTCAACATCTCTTACCATTGCCAAGTATCTCTGACAACCCCTTCTAAGCATCTTCCGGGCTGTAATGGCAGAAATGAGATTATGAGGCATGGAGCTCCTTTCACCTTTGAAACAGAATTCTTCTTCACCTGGAATCCTGAACACCACTTCTTTCTCTCTACAATTCACAAAGGCATAATACCTCGACAACCAATCCATGCCCAGAATGACATCGAATTCCAGTACGTCGAGCAATACTAAGTCCGCCAATAGTTCTCTACCATCAACTGTCACCGGACACGAAGGAAAGAAAACATCTGTCTCTAACTCGTCACTCAGAGGAGTCGAAACAGATAGAGGAAAGGACAACCTAGAAGGCTGCCACTCAATTCTCGAAGCGAACATAGGAGAAATGAAGGAATGTGAAGCACCGGGATCAAACAACACTCTAGCATCGCATGCACAGACTGAGAGAATACCTGCTACCACTGCATTCGAAGTCTGAGCATCCTGTGGTGTCAAAGTGAACACTCGAGCCTGACCACGACCTACCTGCTGAGAAGTCGAAGGCTACGCAAAACCACGTCCACTAGGTCTACCAACTGAACCTCGACTCTGCTGACTCATAGGCTGAGGCGGTCTCTGCTGTGGCTGTGTGGGTGCTCGATACTACTGAGACATCGGATAGTAGGGCTGAGCCACTGAGGAAGATGAACCCTGAACGTAATGTGGCTGGTATCCGGAGTAGGGACAAGCTCTGGCAAGGTGTCCAACCTGCCCACACCTAAAGCAAGCGCCCGTCAACATATGACACGGGCCTTGATGAAATCGTCCACAACTCGCACAAGCACTAGCTCCAGACCCAGAACTACTATGCCCGGTACTCTGCCCACTACTACTGCTACTAACTCCTGCACCGAATCTGTGACTCCTGCCGGTTCTCCTGTTTGAAGCATACCCATGTCGGCCAACTCTGTGAGTCCTGGACCTCCTACCACTCTGCTGAGAACTACCCGCAGCCTGCTGATTCGAACTACCGATGTGAAATGCTGGCTGCTGGTACCCGGGAGCTACACCATGACCACTGCCCCCGATCATATAAGGATCTATCATGGTGCCCTGGCGGATATGTCGCCTCTCTATCAAACGGGCCTCCTCAATCACACTCTCCAAGGTGCGGTCCTCGGTACGCATACCAATAAAAGCGGGTCCTAATCCAGTAACATACAGCTCTACTGCTCTGTAAGGGTCCCTCCTGATATCTTCTGCATGTCGGGACAGTCTATTAAACTCTCTGGTATAATCCTCCACTGACCTATCGCCTCTAGTGATGTGGAGTAGCTGCCACCTGTAGGCATCTCTGGTGGCTGGAGGACAGAAAAATCTCAAAAAGCGGTCCTTAAATTCTGGCCAAGTCAGCTCGTGCATCGATGGCTGAATCGACTGCATAAACCAATCCTGAGCAGCCGCCTGTACCGACAACTCCACAATCATAATCCTCTGATAATCCGTGTGCCCAGTCCTGGTGCGTGCCTCAATCGCATTAATAAAGTCTAAGGCATCACCCGTACCGTCGAAAGAAACTCTACCAATCCGAGAATAAAGAAGGGCTGCTTCAGTGTCTGACATACCCTGGTTCCTCTGCTGAAGCATCTGCTGTACAAGGGGCATCGCCTGATTCAATGCTGCTAGACCTTGATTAATTCCTGCCAGTCCAGCTGCGAAGGCTGCAGGGTCAACAGCTGGGGCTTCAGGCTCGACTGGCTGCTGATCAGGAATCTCAGCTGCAGCTACCCTGGCTCGACCTCTACCTCTACCTCTGCCCCTACGACGTGGAACAGGAAGGGGAGCCTCATCGTGCACAGACTACTCATCTAGACTAAGGATCGGGTCAGCATCAGGGTCGGTACGCACACGCCTCATTCTGAAAGGAAGACAAGGAAAATTGAATTTAAAATAGGGTAAGAATATTTAAAGCAACGCGGAATTAGATACAAGAACATCTCAAAGACAATTATCAATC
Source organism: Mallotus nudiflorus (assembly GCA_947683625.1). Taxonomy (NCBI): domain Eukaryota; kingdom Viridiplantae; phylum Streptophyta; class Magnoliopsida; order Malpighiales; family Euphorbiaceae; genus Mallotus; species Mallotus nudiflorus. The sequence goes on from CANTUR010001201.1 coordinate 151,908, forward strand.
CTAAAGCTGCAGTAGTTACATAGAAAGACAGACATAGACAATTAATCGAAACCTGGCTCTGATACCAACTTTGTCACGACCCGAACCCGAGGGTACGTGACCGGCACTAGGGAATGGGTAGGCATAAGGCCACCGAAACCCGTAGTAAGCCTAAAGGAAAAGAAAATAAAACCATTCACCTTTTAACTTTAATTAAAAACAGAACATATTATCAAACTGATTTTTCTCAAATTACACAAATTTAAGTGTTTAATAAAAATATGATTCAACATCTCATATTATAAATTGAATTTATGTCATATACATAAATGTATTTCGTACAAATAAACTACATAATTTAGTTTAAACCATACAGATCCTCAATACATATACTACTGCAGCATCCTAGATTAATACACAGTACAACTTACAATGACCTACATAAAATTGCCGGTGAAGAAGAAATCCGGCGTAGAGGTAGTCTGAGGTCAAACTCCCAAGCTCCTGAAAAAAAAAATAAATTGAGGGGAATCAGACCTCACTGAGTAAGTCAATAAAAGAGTTGTACGGTTTGAAAACCTTTTTGAAAACTATATATTTTTATAGTGAAAATAATTTATAATATATATAATTATAGCTTTGAAAAATCTCGGTAGAACCCTATACCCAAGTCTAAATGGCCAACTGGGCCCACTTATTCCAACTAGACTACCGGTCCCCGAGAGCAAAGGCATCAACCGAGGCACCAAGCCGTAGTCATTCACTTAATCCAAATATATGGATCTGGCGGTCCCCGAGAGCAAAGGCATCAACCGAGGCACCCATCCCAGTCCATTTTAACCTTACAAATTACTGACGGTCCCCGAGAGCAAAGGCTTCCACCGAGTCACCCGTCCCAGTTTAGCATTCACCAAACACATATATATATATCAGATCCATCTCTCAATCTCTACCATGTGCACATAGTCCTGGTGAAGCCCACCAGGTAGCCCGTTCTACCAAAATTTCTCAAAATCGATTTTAAATAGATAGAATGCGTTTAAATCTTAAATAATAGCATTAAATTAAATAAATCATGTAATCAATGTAATAAAATACAAGCGCATGCATTTTTACATAAACACACGCATAGATCGTTCTACTGACTTACAGGATGAATGTGAAGGCTGACGACCACGCGTCTGCCTCGGCCTCACGGCTTCTGCTCCGAGATGATCTAAAGGAAAATAATAATCGGCCTTCAAAAATATGACTACGGAAACCGAAACCAAAAAAATCAACAAAGCAATGAAATTCCAAACTGACTCGACAGACAGGATTTAACTTAACTAACGGTAGAAATTTTACGGATATCACGTTTTACGAGAAAATCTACCGAAATTTCGGCAGAATCTCCTCTGTAAAATGGACATCTCTCTACCAAAGGTAGAGCCAGACCTGCATAGAAAATGCACTTCTAATTTCCAAAACCATTCACACTCGAGTCGGGCTCCCAAAATACAATTTGCCCCGACCGAGATCACAACTCAAATAAAATATCAAAAGTTAATAATATTAGTTTCTTAAATACATATACCACATACATACATGCTAGAGTAGATAAAAATTATACAAAATCTCCATTATTCAAAATTGAGCAATTAAATTTGTATTCTAACCATATTAAAATTATAATTATAGCCCAAATTAAAACTAGTGCAATGTATTATATGTATATATATATATATATTGGGAATTTGATATTCAAAATTTACATTACTTAGGAAATCATGTCAATTAATTTCTAAAAATTATCTAAACCCTTTAATTATTAATAAAACTAATTAAAATATATATATTCATCATATTTAGTGTAAAATTACATTTTTACCCCCCTAAAATACATAATTTACATAATGAGCTTCTACTACTGAAAATAATTCCTAAAAATTATTTAATCAAGTCAAAAATTCATTTTCTCAAAATACATTTTCTTAATATAATTAAAACATTTAATTAACCAACAAATTTCCTCCCAAAAATATTATTTACCCTAAAAATCAAATTTGGCATAAACTCAAATATAGTTATAAAAATAGTATAAAAATCTCAAAAATTATAATTTGAGTCCTAAAATTCATATTATTTACTAATAGCCTCATTTATCAAATTTCATAATTTTTCACAATAATTTCCAAAAATTTACATAAACACCAATTATATACCTAAAATTTATAAAATCTATAATTACTCTAAAAAAATTTCTAAAACCCTAGATAAAATTAATAAACTCAAAATCACTTAACTATATTTAACTTATTCACTAATTTCACTTAAAATAAAATTAAATCAAGTAATTAAAATGGCAAAATTTCAAATAAAAATTCTGGAAATTCAAGAAAAATGCCCAAAAATAACTCAAATGGGCAATTATCTTCCTCATAGCACAACCACACCCTATATAGAATTCTCAACGGAAGGAATTTCAAGATCAAGGAAGAAATGAGGGCATCGAGTGAGCATTACTTACCCCTAGCTGCTGGACGGAACAGAGGGAGGGGAAGGAACTTGTTGCCGTTGGTGAAGATGGGGGAGATGAAGCTGTTCAGGCGGAGGCGAAGGGCTGGTTGACACTTCCAGGAGATGGCACAACCGAACGTCGAAGCTGTGCAGAACGAGATGTAGGGCTGCTGCTGCGCGAGGAGAAAAAGAAGCGGCTTCGCGAGGAAGAGGAGAGCAGCTACCAGGCGAGAAGAGAAGAAGAAGAAGAAGAAGAAGAAGAATCAGCAGTAGCAGAGAGGGCTGGGTGAGGATGGTGAGTGAGGGAGGAAGACGGGGATGGGACAGAGAAATCCTCTGCTGCTCTCTTCTCTATTTTTTTTTTTTGTTCTTCTCCTTTGTTTCCGGTTAGGTCCCTTCTATATGTATACTCACGTATATATATATATATATTATAACTATTAATTTATATAATTATACACATATATGTATAGGCAATTATTGGTATGTATACATATACTACATACACATATGCATATACACTAGTTATTCTATTGCACACACCTAAATAATACTTCACCTTAAATATACACATAAGTGTGAATATATATATATATATATATACACACATGTACATAGAAACACATATATAACCTTAAAGTTAATATAGTTTAAAATAGCAATAATAATAATAATGATAATAATAGACAATACATAAATAATAATCACATAAATTAGTAACCCTAAAATTATATTAACCTAAATATATATATATATGTATATAATTTATACCTTATACTTTATTTTATACATATATCTATATATACATATATATATACACACATGTGAATTGACATGTACATTTAAATTAATATTTAACCTAAAATATAATGTTAACAAAATTTTATACTTTAATATAATGCAAATTAACTATTACTAGTACTACTCGAGAAAAATATGCCCCTTTATATTAAAATAATTATTTATATATATATAGGGTATTACACTTTTATAATAATGGATGTACTATTTATCATTACTATTATAATTTGTATTTTTAATTTTTTTATATAAATTATCATTGATCCCGCAATTGATTATCAATATTTATCTTTTTTAGCCTATTAACATACTATAAATAATGAATCATTATGGGGATGGACAATTGGTTGTCCCCTAACATCTTAGGGATGACAGTTGTCCCCACTTATAGGGTCAACTTTTCATCCCCATACGAAGGGACGACCTATTTTCCCTATCACTTTAGGGATGATAGTTGTCCCTACTTATAGGGACAATTTTACGTCCCCTTACGAAGGGATGACTTGTTGTCCTTTAGCATTTTTGGGATGACTGTCATCTCTACTTAGGGGATGACTGTCGTCCTTAACTTAAGGGATGATAGTCATCTTCTAAGATAAGGACGATTGTCATCCCTTGTAATAGGGATGACATTTGAAAATTTGTCCCTTAAAGAATTGATGATGGAGGTAATAAGGATGACAGGTGAGGACGACTTAAATTGTCCTCAAAACCATTGAGGATGATCTTTTAAGGTTTATGAGACAATTTTAGTTGTCCCCTTAACTCTTTTTTTTTTTTTTTTGTAGTGTTTGGTGTGTGTATTATAACTATGAAGCTACAATTTTTAAAATTTTTTCAATTCTACAAAATTAAATTTTAACTATTGTCAAATTATTGATAATTTATTAATAACATAAAATTAATTTAATTTAATTTAATTTAAAATATATAAAATTATAAAAAATTCAATATTAATTATTATAAAATTATTAACGCTACATTAATAACATATATTTTTTAAATTGATCAAATTTAAATATTTTTTTTTCTTTTTTTTTTGTCACGATCCGAACCTAAAGGCACGTAACCGACACTAGGGAATAGGAAAGTGTGTAGCTTCTGAAACCCATACTAAGCCTTAGAATTTTTTTTTTACAAATAAAATCAATCAACTTAACAATAAAACTATAATTCATAATAAATCCACCATAGTCAAATACGTATATCTCAAAAAAATAATAGTAAGGTCCATAAGACGAGTTATACAAAACCATCTAATACTGTGGTGTCTAGAATTTAACACACAATACAAATATTAAATAAGCCTATATAGAACAGCCGGAGAAGAGGAAACCTGGTGTAAACAATAACCAATATCATAATGATTGTGAAGTCCTAAAAAAATAAGTTGAGAGGAATAAGACCTCACTGAGTAAATCAATTTGATAAAATACATGTTGGTTTTAAAACTCTAGGTTAAAAAAAATAATAAATCCTTTAAATAACTAATTAATAAAATTTATATATATATATATATATATACATATATTAAAATCACTTTTATAAATATCTAATAAACACCATAAATACAGGTACATAAATTTCTTCATATAAAAACCATATATTAAAAATTTTGATGGAAAAATATGGTAAAATACCTAAACCATCAATTTTAATAGCCTTTCAGCTCTCTTTAATTCAAGTGACTGTTGTCCCGAGAGTAAGCTCAACCGAGTTACAGTCACAGTCCAATCACTTTGTCATGACTCGAGCCCAAAGGGTATGTGATCAATACTAGAGAATGAGAATACATAAAGTAATTGAAACCCATAGTAAGCGTTAAGGAAAATTTACAATAAAATATAGATAATACTAAAATGAGACATTTAAATAAAAGTAAATAAGACAAACAAACTGATATCCAAAACAATCTTTGATGAAACATAATAATTAACTTTAGTACAAATTCTTAATACATATGACAATCCGTAAAATACAACTTAACAGTTAACCATTACTATTACTGCAATGTTCTAGATTTATAATAATAATAATAATACATCTCATATAGACCTACATAAAATAGCGGAGATGAAGAAACTCGGTATAAAGTAGGCTGACTAATAGATAACTCCCGAGATCCTAAAAAATTTATTTGAGGGGAGTCAAACCTCACTGAGTAAGTTAATAAAAGAAATGTATATAGTATAAAAAACTTCTTTAAAAATATATTTATAAAAATATGAAATTTATAATTTATAATTTAAACCCTTTAATTTTATTGAAATCCTCTTTTACCAAAATAAGGTATTTAAAACTCATTAAATACTATATAAAATATAATGAGCTTCCTTAAATCATTTTCTATAAGAAAACTATATAGAACCCTAGTCGAAAATTCCAATAATCTTTCAGCTCTTTTATAATCTCAAGGACTGCAGGTTCCCAAGCGCAAAGCATCAACCGAGCTACCATCTACAGTCAATTTACTTAAACTGATATTTACTGGTGGTTCTCGAGAGCAAAGCATAACCGAGCTACCGGCCCCAATAATATAAATCACGCTCGAGAGTAAAGCATCACCAAGCCACATAACTTTCAACACTCACTCTCAATCCTACCGGTGCACACACGGTCCTCATGAAACTCATTAGATAGCTCGTTCTACCGTAGGTTATTTTAAAATAAATAAATATAAATAAAACAAGGAAGATTATAATAAAATAAAATTAAAATTAACTAATCATCATGTGAAAATTTAATATAAATATGCTAATATAACTATAGCAATAATAGGAGAATTTAATCCATATATATATATATATATATATATATATATATATATATATATAATATAATATAATTTTTTAATAAATTCTCCCTTTTATCAAATCAATAAATTTATCTTAGTTCAGTTGTTAACTTATAAGTTGAATACGCTTCTCTGCACAGTCGCGCTCGACCCCAACCTGTCGACTCAACTAAAGGCGCAAATAAAGAAAAGAAATAAATAAAAATGAAATTCCTATAAATTCTAGATTTCTAAGGAAAGATTCGATTAAAATATAACTCTACTAAAATTGACCCGATGTCACATTTTACGAAAAAACTAATGAAAATTTAGTAGAGTTTCCTTAATAAAATGAACATCTCTTTACAAAAGTAGAGCCAACCCTGCACAGAAAAACACTTCAAATACCAATAACAACTTTAAATCTCGGGTTGGGCTTCCGAACTATACTTTATAGCCAATTGAGAACCAATTTCATAATTCACAATATATAACAATAAAATTCCATTTAAATACCAAAATTAATTTATTTATGCAATAAAAACATAAAAGACATTTATTTACAAAATAATTAATAAAATTTACGTTTAAAATCAAATTACATTACAAAAGCCCTTATTCTAATTTTCGAAATTAAATAGCATTTAGTTACCAATAATTATTTAATCATATAATTAAGCAATCGAAAACTCATTTAAATCTAAAAAATTATAAATACAATTTTATTTGTATATTATTTTTATAATTACTAATAATTAGCAAAAAATAGAAATTAATTCATAAAATTATTTTAATATTATTTATCACTCAAAAATTATCCAAAACATAATAATTCACCATAATTTCAATTAAAATACAAAATTTACTAATTTTCTCAAAAATTCATTTTTGACATAAACATTCAAAAATTTATAATAAAAAGTCGGTACATAATTTTCATAAACTTAAAAATTTGTAACATAATTTTAATAAACTTCCTCAACCAAACTTGCTTAAAATAATTAGTATAATTTATTAAAAATATAAAATTTTTCTTACTCAGGAACAGTGTCGTGAGCAATAGCTCGAGACCCCGAAAATTTAAAAAATTCACAAAAATTCAAAAAAATAATTTTCAGAAACCTTACAATATCTACAATAGTTTGTCCTAAATAACCAACATCAAATAAAATCAAACTGACATTCAAATTCACAATTTAATAAAAATACCCAAATTTAAATTTTGTAAAATTGGAGTTGTTACTGGTTAAATCTCTCGAACGTATCTCGAATGGTACGTTCTAAAGGCTAATTTACCTCTCTTACCAAACCTCATAGCCCCCTTCATTGGAGATACCTTCAGAAACATTACGTCTCCAATGGAAAATGATACATCCTTCCTCTTTGGGTCCGCAAAACTCTTATGTCTGCTAAAGACTATCCTCAAATGCTACTGAATAATGGGAACCTTCTTAGAAGTAATTTGTACCAATTCTGGACCTGTCGGCTTTCTCTCTCCAACTTTTCAACACAATAGTGATCTACACTTCCTATCATACAATGCTTCATAGGGAGCTATCTCAATACTTACACACTTATTCCATTATTGATGTTCCAAGAGAACAAGCTAAATCGAGTTACATCTCAAATCTAGCGTGAAAGATTATGCTCTATCGAGCTAACCACTGCCCCAGAGTATAAGCTCTACTGAGCCAATTTCCCATGTAATAAACACAAGATCAAAGCAGTGTGTACATGGTCTCAATGACACCCACTAGGTAGCAAGTTCTACCAATTTCTCCCAAAAATAATATTTGTCTCACAAATAAAATATAATATAATTATAACTAAAACATCTTTCTAATAATAAAAAAAATATCTCATGTGGCTTATCAAATAATATAAACCAATAAAATCATAATAATACTTATGCCACAGTTTTCAAAATCCTTAACAACAATAAAATAAGTAAACATGCTTGTGGATACAATTTATAAGCATAATTCAACACACACACACACACACACACATATATATATATATATACAACTTTAATATTATTTTTATAGTATAAAAACTCTTATTTATAAATCTATCTCAACAGACATTTTATAAAATTAACTCATAGGTTGAGTATGCTAGGCAACATGTTCTCGACTGCCCAAGTGCTACTATTCTCGCTCCAGAGTTCTTTACAATAAATAATATTTATTTAAAACATGTTTATATGATATTACAAATAAATTCATAAAATTCTTAAAAATTATTAAAATCATGGAATTGATGAGATTGACTTGATCTAAAATACAATATTATGCAATTTCAAAACTAACACATACCGATGTCACATTTTATGAAAAATCTATAAAAAAAAAATTGGTAGAGTTTTCCTTGTAAAATAAATATCTCTCTACTAAAAGTAGAGTCATTCCTGCACAAAACAACACTCATATAATCTCCATAACTCGACAACTCGGGTTGGGTCCCAAACTACACTTTATACCCTATCGAGAATCGACATAGATGCGCATATAGACATAGCATGATTTTATCAAATCTACTAATATATCACAAAATAAAATTTAGTTAAACCATTTCAATTAACTCATTTAAAAATTAAAATATAAAGAAAATCTATTTTTCAAACAATTAATAAAATCAATAATAAAATTCTTATTTAATATCATCGAAATCAACTATTTAAAATAATTAAATTTATAAAGTTTCCTTTAAACGTCCTTAACTAAAATTATTGTTAAATATAAATAAACAATTTAAATAATCCAAATATATAATAAAAATATGAAAGAAATTATTTTAAGCTTTTAAATAATAATAATAAATATTTTTTGAAATTATTGCCAATTAACTAAAAATTACAATTTACTTATAAAAATTATTTTCATACTTTTATTATTTAATATTAGTAATAAACATGTTCAATAGCCTTAAATTCAATTAAAAATTTGAATAAATAATAAAATATAATTTTTCTCTAAAAATACATATTAAACATAATCTCTAAAAAATTATATCTTAAATTCTACAAGTAATTTCACAAAACTCTATTAACAAAGTTTAATCTACACAATTTATAGAATTTAATAAAAATATGCAAATACCTGAGCCCGGAACAGTACCGAACCTAGAATAGTAACCTGAAAATTAAAAAATTCCATAAAATTATAAAAAAAACATAAATTGATAAATCTCAACTCCAATTTCAATTTATACAACTACCACTAAGTCTAATTTAAACTCAAATTGACTAAATTAACCAAAATACCTAAAATCAATTTACCTCAAATCGAGGTGGTTGCTAGAGCTACATGATGAAATTGAATGAGGGATTTTGTTGCCCAAAGGAAGAGAAGTCGAACGAGACTGACGGCGACACCAAGTGATGGTGGAGCTAGTGACAATGGCTATTTTTTTTGTTTTGTCAAGTGAAGAAAACGGAGAAAAAGAGGAGAGGAGGTGGTCAATTGGAGTTAGGTGGTTGTTGGCGACATCCGGCGTGGTGGTTGGTGGTGCAACGGTGGTGGTGACAGTGGCTAGATTTAGAGGAAGAAAAAAGAGAAAAAAAATAAAAAGGGAAGAAAAGAAAAAAGGAAAAATGAGAAAAAGAAAAAAAATGATTTTATAATATTTTTTTTATTAAAGTATATGGTACATTTATATTGTTTTAAAATAATATAATATACATATTAATAATTAATAAAATTTATTAAAATACTCATTTAACTCTAATTTAATAAAATAATAATTAAAATTTTATAATCCATATTTTATATTAATAAATAAAAATACGGATTTTTACAATATTCTTATAAAATTATAGAAAAATTAAGGAATAGGTTAATCCATTAAAAAAAATTTAAAAATTTTATATTATTATTATTAAAAATAAACAAATATATTATTTTTGATATTATAAAATAAGATACTAATTTATTATAAAGATAATACACAAATCAAAATATAAAACTATATATATATATATATATATATATATATATATATATATATATATATATATATATATATATATATTTTTTTTTTTTTTTTTCCTTTTACAATACCTATTACTATATCATCATTTTTTATATTGTCAAACAATTAACCTGTGTTTGCTAACAATTTGGCAACCCAAACTACAAATCATTAAAATTGAAATCACATGATATGTTTTTTCATATTTTTCCCAAACACAAAATTTTGTAGGTTGAAAACACATGATATTTTGTGTATTCAACCTATAAAATGATTAGGGAAAAAAAAATGTTCTGTGCAAAATAAATAAATGTCAGGTATAACAGCTGCACATATATCAAACAAATTAAAAAAAAAAGGATGACAGGTAATGCATGTCATTGTAATTTTTATGAATAAATGAAATATTGAGCTTGGCTTCAGCGTGTGGAACATTCTTTCTTTCTTTGTTTTTTGTCAGATGTCACCAAAAATTTTGAAACAAGTCAGCTGTGAACATGCAATCTGTCTTTTACTTCCACCTTTTCTTTCTTTTTTTTTTTTGGGTCAAACAGAAATTATACCTTTTCTAATCTTTTAGAAGATTCAAATTTTGCCCCCGCACGCCTCGCCATGGAAGGCCATCGGTGGGTCTCGGTCATCCCCCACTCCCTTTCGTTAAAAAAATTATTATCGTCGCCCTTTTCCTTCTTACAACAACTGTGATACAACCACAAACTTTGTATCTACGTAGAAAATATATTAGAATCGTTAAATTGATTTTTATTAAATTATAATAATAAATTATTATTAAATATTAATCTATATTATATATAAAAATATAAATAGCGAAAAATTTATTTTGAACAAAAATAAATATGTATTTTTTTATATATTTACAAAAATAGTCTTAATTTAATTTTTAAAAGTTTTTAAAATTAATAAAAATAGTTTTAATTTGTATTTTAAAATTTAAAATTTTATATTTAAAAATGGTATAGATTTAAATAAAAATAGAATAATTATATTATTTATTATTAAATTTAAATAAATATATAAATTATTAAATTAGTATATGCTTCATATTTATTTTAATTATTATAGACATTTGGTTCGATCGGCCTGTAACATGAGACAAACTATAAATGGTTGGTTTGATGGGCCCAAAATGAAGCCCGATGATGAGAACGTGCAAAACTTGAATGCAAGAGAAAAGTCTGAAACCTTTTTGAGAATGGATCAAAGGACCTAAACCCATCAAACCTAGCCCAAGCTCGTTTTGGCCCAAAGGCCCAATTCAGGGTTAGGGCTGAAGAGGTGATGCCCCATCAAAGAGGAGTGGCCGCCACTTCAAAGAGGCGTTGCCTCTTTAACAGTCACTTATAGTTGTATTAAATGTATGTATGGCAATGGTAGGCAAGTGGGGTGGACCCCACACCTTACAGGCCTGAATGTTGTGTGAAAATAAGACTTTTAGGTAAAAAAGAGTGAGGATGGGGAGTGAAAAGGGAATGTCTTATCTAAACATGGAGAACTTAAAAAGGGGAATGAAAAAGAAAAAAAAAGGAGGGTTAGCAATTTTGAATAAGGAGTTTTGAAAAGAGGAAGGAGGAAGAAAAGGAGTGGACTCTGAAAAAAGAAGAAATATAAAAAAAAATCTTGCATTTCATGCATACATGACATTCATTTTAATTTTCAAAAAAAAAAAATTTCCTAACCATAAACCTCTTTTTGTTTGGAAGCAGATCAACAGAATTTGGCCCACTAATATCAAGGATTCAATCAAATAGTTGAGATCACTTGATAGAGAGAGCAAAATGGCAGGACCCTCTAATTTTGATATTAAATCTTTCAAGAAAGAACTATTGAAAAAGATCGGGGATGACATGCGACAAATGATTATAAACATGTTTGTTGAGATGATAAGAAAGATGACTGTGGATGGAGAAGACTTTAAAAATAGAACTTTTGTTGGTGACTCATTCAAAGAAAAATTAAAAGCACCGATAGATGTAACAGATTTAAAATGGATGAAAGACAAGAAAAAGCAAGTGGATCAACTACAATCTGCATTGAAGAAGCATAGGCTCAGTGCTAACTTTACCGACTTGGATCTAGATTTGAAGGAGAAAGAACTATTGCCCTCAAAATACAAGTTCCCCAATATGAAGAAATACTCTAGCATTAATGATCCTCACCTGCATCTTAAGTAGTATATCACATACATGAAGGCCACATGATTGTTTAAGGGTTGGATTATTAAACAGTTTCTATCATCTTTGGAAGAAGCTGCTATTAAGTAGTACTACACTTTAAATCCACATGTTCAGCAAGATTGGAAGGAGTTATTTTCCGCTTTCATTGAGCAGTAGGGACTAAATTCACAATTTGAAGTCTATTTTCAAGAGCTATAAAATACAACTCAAGGATCAAATGAACCTTTCACAAGCTTCTTTGATAGATAGAGAGGAAAGCTGACATAAATGAAGCATAGACCTGTAGAATCAGACCAGCTAATTACAATCATAGAAGCATATGTTCCACCTATGGCCAATAAATTGAAGGACATGGGTGTAAGTGACTTCAAGGAGCTATACCGATTCAAAGTACAAGTTGAAGTTGACTTGAATAAGAGTCTTCATGAATAAATATTATTAGGCTTAGTTGTGAATTTTTTTAACAACGTTTTGTTACAATAAATTTTCTTAGTGCTAATAGATGTCTGATTGCCTAATTTACATGATTATAAATTTGTTATAGTTGTGCATGCAATCTTATGCTTGAATGAGAGAGAAATTTTAAAAAAACCTATAAAATGAGAGGACTAAAATATCATAATTGACTTTTAAACTTTCCTTCAAGCACGTTTAACCTTATTTTTCCCTTAAATGAATCCCTCATATTCATTAAGAAAAAGAAAAAAAGAAAAAAAAGAAAGAAAAAAAAGAAAAAAAAAAGAGAAAAAGAAAAAGAAAAAGGAAAAGAAAGGAAAATGAAGGGAAAGAAAAAGGAAAATCTTTGTTTGTGTCACAACATTTGAAAAGTCAATTCTAAGCAATTCTTTGAAAGTCCTTATTCTTAAATAAAACTCCCACTAATTGTGAGTTGAAAAATATTTTGTCAAAAAACCTGCAAAGGGCTATCAATAACAAGTATAAGGTAACACGCCTAATTATAACGAATGAGTAATCCTATGAAGATAGATATGATCAACATAATGTTAGAACGTGAAGTGTCAAATATGGACTCGTGCATTTTATGGCAATCGATAGTGTAAGTGACATTAATGTCCGATAATCGACAACAAGGGTATTTAGCAGTTAAAGTGACAATATGAACATCAAGCATAACAAAAGTGGTCGATCATCACCATGAATTTACAATGACCCAGCTAGGTTGAAAACTCCTATAAAGGGAGCAACTTAGAGAAAAGAGGGAAAATAAAAAAATAAAAAAATGAAAGACCTAACTGGATTTGAAAACTTCTAAAAAAGGAGTGACATAGGTAAAAGAGGGAATACAAAATACAATCGATTGCATTTTCATTTTAAGAATAATAGTTCAAAAGATCATAAGATTTTACTTGGTGGTGCGAAAGCGAGAGAGTCTATCAAGTTCTTAACTGGGAGGCAATTTTTGAGATGAATTGATCCTTATGAGTAATAGATTTTTTAAACAGAGTCTCTTCCACAGTAAGGGTCAAGCACAATTGTCATATTACAACAAAGCATTCTAATGAAGCAACTAAACTAGGGGCATGTGTTATTATCATAATCCCAATTTGATCATAAGAGGGTCCTAATTTCTATTCCATTTGGATAGAGTCAACCTTTGGATTCAGATTCTTTGATGGAAGGAAGACTAGTTCCTAAAGATTAGCTTTAAATAGAAAAGATATTTGGCTAAATCATTTAAGATTTCTTATTTTCTTTTAGCTCATGCATACATTAAATTTTTGTAAGAATTATTTTGACATCTTATATATGTGCGCATTAGAATAAATGCATGCTTTCTGTAAGCATTCCACACACCATACGAGCATATATTGTCAAATCACTTTTGAGAGTTTTCAAAGATCACAGCCATGTATGTATTATTTTTTTAACTCTTTTTCGCATGATTTTTCTAGAATGAGCTAACTCAAGCACTTAAGATGCAGTTTTGTTATTATGATTTCACTTGACGCCTGTGCGGCTATGTGGCCTATTGTGATTTCATCTGACTAACGCCTCAGAGGTTGTGTGGAATTTTTTGTTTGATCTTATTTGATGCATGTTTTATTTATTGGTTGATCTCACTTGATGCCCCCCTAGGCTATACGATATTTATTTATTGTGTTCCCGTGTTATGTCTATGTGGCTATATGGCTTCTTTTATTGTTTCTCGCCTTAAGCCTGCATGGCTATATATGTAATGACCCATATTTTTTAAATTATTTTATTTTAAACCTAGATATGCAGTGTTAATAAATTTTAAAAGTCAAATTTAATTATTTTACTATTTTTTAATTAATTATTATTATTTTATGTTTAAATAAATTTTCCTACGTAAATATATTATTTTTTATCGTTTAATTTGCATGGTTATTATAATATTGTTATTTCTATTATTGTTTTGTCAATTTACTATTTATTTTGTTAATAAATTTTTTTTATTAATTGTATTGATATTTTATGTATTATATTTACATATTATAATTAGGGTTTATTATAATGTGTGTGTTTATTATTATTTGTGTTATATATATATATATATATGTGTGTGTGTGTGTGTATAAATATTAGATATTTTTATCTTTTTGAATGGTGGATATTTGTTAACATAAAGTTATATTATTATATTATAAAGTTTAAATATACATATAACATATACATACAAATACATAAACAAAACACAGCAAACATCAACATTCACGTAGAAAACACTATTCATTATCTCCCTCCTCCTGCATTGTCCCAATTCCTCACCGGTATTGTGCCTCTCCGGCATCTAGCTACACCACCACCTCTAGTCAGCTGCTTCGTCGCCCCTCTCGCTCTTCTCCGGCACCAATAGCTCCCTAAAACTAAAAGTGACTAAAACTTTCATTTCTAGCCAACCTCCATTTTTCGACCACCATTTTTCGAGCTTCTGGTGTCTACTAACTCCCCTAGCTCCAGTGAGCATGAATCCAAGCTTAGTTTAAGCTTTAATCTTCATTTTCTTGAGTTTTGATGATTTTTAGTTTATGGAGATTTAGGGTTTTTGAATTTTTTTTTAACTTTGATCTTGATGAATCTTACAATCTCCCTTCACAAAGTTGTTCCTAGAAGCTTAATCTACCTCTACATATTTTTTTTGAATTTTTGGAATTTATTTTAATTTTTGTGAATTTTTAAATATTTTATTATTATTTAATTAATTTTTGTAAATTATTTTATTTAATTATAAAAATTGTTGATTTAGTTTTTTTTATGGGTTATTACTAATTTTAGTGTTGAGATTATAATTTTTGTGATTTTTATGTAATTTTTATAAATATTTTTAGTTTATGTCAATATTAGAAAATTAGATTATATTTGAGTTCTTGTTAAAATTATTGTTTAATAATGTGTTTTAGTTAATATTAGTAATATATATGTTGAGAAAATAATTTTTATGCATTTATATAATTTTGATAGAATTTTTTAGTAATATTAATATATAATGTGTATTTTTGTATTATAGGGTTAATTATGTAATTTTGTTAAGATTATAGTCAAATATTATGTTTTAGTTGATTTTATAATTATTTAAGTACTAAAATGATTTTTACAAATTATTTACTATTTTTAACTAATTAATACTATTTTTCAAAAATTGTTTTCAAATAATATATTATATATTATTTTGGTAATAAAATGGGTTTTAAGTAATTTTTAATATGTATTTAGGCTATTTTAGTTATTTGAATATATAAAGTGAATTTTTATTAATTTATATTAAATTATCGAGAAATTTGATTTTTAATAATATTATATTATTATTTTGGGATTTTTACATAATTATTGAGAAAATAATTATTTTTGGTGTTTTAATGTTAAATATGCTATCTTTTGATATTTTGAGGATATTTGTGTAAATTTTTGATTTTTGATATATTTATTGTATTATTTGGATTTTGGTGAATTGTGGACCTCAGTTGGGGAAATTGTGTAGTTCGGGATCCCAACCGAGGGTTGTATGAATTCTGTGTTTCGAAGTGTATTTTCTTATAGGATCGGCTCTACTTTTTAGTAGAGACATGTCCATTTTACAGAGAACGTTCTGCCGAATTTTTGGTAGAATTCTCGTAAAACATGACATCGAGTCAATTCTAAATTCTGTGCTCTGAATCTTAGATCAAGTCTCTACAGAGGTTTAAGTTAGATTGATTATGATTTTCATATTTATTTTATTTATTTAGTTGCGTTGAGAACGAGGCCTAGTGGACTGGGCCCATCAGACCAGTCTCGTGGAGCACAAACCTATGAGTTGTTATTTTATATATACATCACACTTAGGTTGCATGTTTTAGAAAATACATGTTTTAATTGTATTTATTCATAAATTGTTTTATTATAATTTTTAGTATACTTTATGTATATTTTTAATAAATTTTTTATATACTTCTAAATAAATGCATGTTTTATTATTGATTTAAATTTAACATGTTTTTAGTATATTGTTGGTTTACATTTAGCATCTTTTATGATTTATTTGAATTTATTTTACATATATATACTTGAAATATACTTAGTTTATTTTAGGTATATTTCTGGTATATATATGGTTTATTTTGTCATTTTGAATGATATTATGCATTATTTATTTTCTTGCATGAATGATTTATTTTAAATGAAGGATATCGATAGAACGTGCTATCTAGTGGGTAGCACTAGGACCGTGTACGTACCAGTGCGATAGATTTAGGGTTGAGTGAGAATTAATTGTGGTGATTATGATTTGATTGAGAATGATATGATTGATTTGATTAAGATGTGATATGATTGATAGTGTGATTGCTGGAGCTCGGTTGACCAAGTGTCTCGAGGTCAATCACACTGACAGTCAAACTGCTGAAGCTCGGTTGACTTAGTGTCTCAGGGCTAGTCTACTGTCCATATGAATTAAGTGAATTTGTTTGGAGTTAAGTGAGCATGTATGGCTAGAGTGATGTTATTGTTAATCGAGGTTGCGATTAAATAGGGTTCTATTTGATCCTTCATAAAACTATGATTTTCAGTATTATTATATAATTAATTTTTAGCATCTGTGTGGATCGCTTGTATATATATTTGTTATATATGAATGTTTGATTGCATTTTTCATATATAAAATGCATGTATATATATTATAACAATTCACTCAGTGAGGTCTGACTCCCCTCAGTTAATATTTTTACAGGAGAGTCTTCTTCTTCAGACCTCAGCAGTAGACCCATTCATCGGATTTCTTCCACCCTGGTTCTTTTATGTAAATTATCTACTTAATTTTTATATTGTACTCTAGAAAACTGTAGTAGTCATATTTTGTATCAGTATTGAGTTGTATTTTATATTTACTGTATATGATTTTAATTCAAAGGTCTTTCTCTGAATATTGTATTAAAATATTTTGTTATTATGATATGAAAGAGATTATTTTTATTACATTGGTTTATGATTTTAATTATGATGTATAACTGTTCATTTTATTTTTTTGCATGCCTTTTCTTTTAAGGCTTGCTACAGGTTTTGGATTCGAAAGAATTCTCATTCCCTAGCGTCGGTTGTGGCCCCTGGTTTGGGTCGTGAAAATATGGCTTATCTTGTTTCATTTTTGCTGATTAAAGTATCAGTGTTTCACCACGCAGGTGTGTCCTGAAGCTAATTGTGTAGAAGATAAAGGTTATTTTGTCAAAGTATTAATGAGTGACTAATCAGGTGAAATTCCCAAGGATCATGGTCACATTTTAAATTGAAGAATTCCTTTCCCAGTTTGATCAACCCATAGTAGGGGGCAAACCCTATGCTCGATTTGATTAGCCTATAGTCAGGGAAAACTGTGGATTTTTTTCAACTAAAGTGTTAGAATTGAGGGACTACCTCTCAGGTTTGTATACCCGAGGAAGACAATGTGAGTTTTCCCTTTTTAATGAGTGAGCAATTGGGCTTGATAGAGTCCCCGAGGATCACATTTTAGATGAGTAAGCAATTGGCTTAATAGAGTCCCCGAGGATCACATTCCAACTGTGTGGGTAATCGGGCTTGATAGAGTTCCCAAGGATAACATTTTGGATGAGTGAGCAATCGAGCTTGATCGAGTTCCCAAGGATAACTTTTTGGATGAGTGAGCAATCGGGGCTTGATAGAGTTTCCAAGGATCACATTTTAGATGAGTAAGCAATTGGGCTTGATAAAGTTCCCGAGAATCACGTTTTAAATGAGTGAGTAATCAAGCTTGATAGAGTTATTGAGGATCATATTTCATATGTATTAATTAGTGGTTTATCGAGATGAACTCTTGAGGATCACGGTCACATTTCAAATTAAAGAATTTGTTTCCCGATTCGATCGACCAGTAACAGGGGGCAGATTATAGACACTCAGTTTGATCGACTCATGGCTAACGGCGAGTTGTGGATTTTTTCTGATCGAAGTATCAGAACACATTCCTGATTAAAATATCAAAATGCAATTGATTTTAGACTTTTCTAATCGAAGTATCAGAACACATTCATGATCAAAATATCAAAATGCAATTAGTCTTAGACTTTTCTGATCAAAGCATTAAAGTATAAATTCTGATCGAAGTATCATTTTACAATTGGTTTCACTTTTCTGATTGAAGTATCAGAATGCATTATGGATTAAAGTATCAGGATGCAATTGGTTTTGGAGTGTTATGATCTAAATATTAGAATGTAAAAGATAACCTCGCAGGTTTGTATACCTAAAGCTGACGACATGAGTTTCGAAGAACTCAATTCTCAAGTGAATCTCAGAGATCAAGTGTATCCTTTTATTGTTTATTGCTTTGTTTTGCATATTAATTTTTTAAAAAATTTTCATTGCATGCATTAGTTTTTAAAAAAATTAAAGGGTAAAAATATAGACACTCGATTCAATTGGCACATAACAAGAGTGAACTATAGATATTTGATTTAATCGACCTGTAATAAAGCCGGATGATGAGAACGTGAGAAGCTTGAATGCAAGAGAAAAGTCTGAAAGCTTCTTAGGAATGGATCTAAAGATCTAAACCCATCAGACCTAGCCCAAGCCTGCTTTGGTCCAAAGGCCTAAAGTAGGACCAGGGTTGAAGAGGTGTCGCTTGAGTAACCACCACTTTGTTGTGGCTGCCACTTCGATGAAGCAACGCCTCATCGAAGAGGCACTGCCTCTTTGACAGCCACATGCATATGCATTAAATACATGCATGGGAATAGTAGGCAAGTGGGGTGGACCACACCTTATAGGCCTGAATATTGCATGAAAATGAGACTTTTAGGTAAAAAAGGAGTGACGATGGGGAGTGAAAAGGGAATGTCTTGTCTAAGCATGAGGGACTTAAAAAAGGAAATGGGGAGAGAGAAAAAAAGGGGGTTAGTAATTTTGAACAAGGAGTTTTGAAAAAGGAAAGAGGAAGAAAAGGAGAGGACTTTGGAAGAAGAAAAAAAAGTTATTAAAGAAGAAAGAGAAGAAAGGAGCAAAGGGATTCATTTTCTCGAAGGAAGAAAGGGAAAAATCTTGCATTCAAGTAAAGCTTGAGATTAAACCAACCTATGAGGGCCAACTACTTGGGAAAAAAAGTTTCACAATCAGTAATAGTCCTCATTTCTTCTAAATTTTGAGTTATATAAATCTTGAGTTATATATAGTTGTAAAAATCTTGTTAGTTTGCTTATTTGTTTTAGATTTTCTACTTGTTTCTTATGATTTCAGGGTATGATCACTTAAACTACAACATAGTTATTTACATGAAGAGTTGCTTTATTTGAAAGTTAAAATATTCAAAATTTGTTGCTTTATATGTTAATCGGGCAACACCTCTTCCATTTGTCTTAAGGCAAAATTAAATTCCTTATATGATTAGAGGCAACAACTCATTGATGAGACATCATCACATCAACAAGTTTAGCATATTTTTTTAGCTTTTGATTTCAAGCCTGTTTTGCATGATTTATTTGTTCTAAGTGCTTTTATATCTTCATATTGTTAGCTCCTTTTCATGCAATTATTCTGCTATCATGCTTAAATACAAAATGTTCATAGATTTTTCATTTTCTTTTACTTATGTATATTTGGTGTTATTTAGAACTAACTTTATGGTTTCATTGTGTAGAGTTTTTTTAATCCTTGGAGAGGTTAATATTGTGATTTATTGTAAAGAGCCTCAAGATGACTCATGGTCATCAATTAAGTATTCCCTTTTTGAAGCTTCTTTATATTTACTTGCTTAATAGCTTGTTTATTTTTGGTTTATTTTTTATTTATTTTACTCATTCTTACACCAAGTGTTGTAATCCTTAATCTCTTCTCCCCGTCTTATTTAAATGTACTATTTTGTGGTTATTTATTATGAATGTTGGGACTTATAATGCATGAAATTGAATTAATATGCAAACTTGGGCTTAAACATAAAATTCAACAATTGTTTGGAGGAAATTACAATTTTCATGTTAATAAAAAATAATTTAATAATCAAAGGTAATAAAATACAAAACACAAACAGAGGTCAATCGTAAGGTTGGATGAGCATTACAAAAGCCCATACCCAGTTTTTGAACTCGTTATCTGATGACGGATTTTAGGAACTTCCGTGGGATCTAGTGGTTGTATAGTGTGTCTCGGCTTTTATCCAGGTGACAATTCCTTCTCTGATTTGACTTTAAGCCTATTTTGTATTTCCTAGTGGGTCTCGAGGTCATACAGTGCTATGATCACCAAACACTTAGGCGTGCGCTAAACCCCGCCGCCTACAATTATATTATAGATAAAAACAATATTACTCTTCCATATTAATTTTTATATTCTATAATTATATTATATATTTTTATTTTTCATGCACAATGTTTAAAACTATCACTATTGTAAATATGTGAAAATTTTTAAGCAATTATTTTTATGTTAATATTCTTTTTTATATTAACTCTTAAAATGTAATGTGCATTTTATATGAATTATTATCAATAATTTATTATTTATTAATAAAAATTTATTCTATTAATGTTATAACAATCTTTATTTTTAATTAAAAAATTAACATAAATTATACATTTGATAACTATTTTAACTACATGCATTGCACGTGAGAAAAAAAACTAATATTTATAAAATGTATTAATAATTATAATTAAATAAATATTAATTTAAATGATTTTAATTTCATTTATATATACACAAGTTTTATACAATATATTAATATTTATAAAATGTATCAATAATTATAATTAAATAAATATTAATTTAAATGATTTTAATTTCATTTATATATATGTAGACACTCATTTCGATCAGCCCATGATAAGGGAGCAAACTATGTGTGCTTGGTTTGATCGACCAACGATGAAGTCCAGTGATGAGAACATGTGGAGCTTGAATGCAAAAGAAGCTTAGAACCTTTAAGAGAATGGACCTAAAAGCCAAAATTCCTATCCATTTGAAGCCCAAGCCTTAACCCAATAAATTAAACCCACAAACCCAAAGCCCAAGCCCATTTTGGCCTAGGTCAAGGCTAAGGAGGTGACACTTGATTGAATAGGCATCACCTTTATGGCAGCCACTTCAGTGAGGCGCTACCTCTTTGTCATCCAGTTGCACAGGTATTAAATGCCAAGTTGATAGTAGCATGAAGGGGTGTGGGCCCACCCTTTATCCCTCTGAACCTTGAGTGTAAATGGTTGATTTTTTGGGGCAAAAAGGTGGCTAAAAGGGAGATGTCATGATGAGAAGAAAAAGGGGGTGTCTTGTCAAGTATAGGGAGATTAAATAGGAGGAGCTTTAAAAAAAAGGGGAGAGGTATAGCAATTAAGAGAAACCAGGAGGAGCTCTAAAAAAAGGGGGAGAGAAAACAGTTTTTAAGGGGAAAGGGGGAGGAGAGCTTTCACATCCATTCTCTTGAAGGAAGAAGGTAGAGACCTTTCATTCAAATGAAGCTTTAGACCAAATACAACCTCTATGGGTTAATCATTTTGAAAAATAAACTTCACAAACAATAATAATCTTCATTTCTTTTCAATATTAGACCTATAGACTTGCATAAGTTTTTTACTTACTTACTCTTTTTTTTTTGTTTATTATTTACTTTATGCCATGTTCTTAACATAATCTTTTAAGGCATTGAAGATAGTTACAAGCTTTTAAGTATATGCAATAGATATTATTTACTTAGAATTGAAGCTTATTTTTTAGTGCTCCTACGCATGCTGATCAAATGACACCTCTTTAAAGATTCATCGCCTCTTTGAAATAAGGCGATTGCCTCTTTGAAGAGGCAACCGCCACTTTAATAGAGTCTCATGCAAGTTTATTTTGATATTTGTTATAAATCACACATGGTTCGCACTTTCATGTATTTCAATGCTTATGTATTTCAAATTTCTTTACATGATTATTTTACTATTTTGTTTTATTAATACTTAAGCGTTTACCACCATTATTTGTGATGATTCGATCCATAAATTAACTTCGTGGTTTACTCTTGTAGGATTTTATAAGTTCTAAAAGTTAATATTTTGTCCATTATAGGAATTTGGGATGATTTTAATCATCAACTTTAATTCATGTTCTTTTTTTGGTTTTATTTATGTTTATACTTAGTTTTGCTTCTATTTACTTTTGGTTTATTTTTTGTTTACTTTTCTCGGTTTTGCATGTAAAAAGGGTCGTGATCTATTCTCCTCCCCTATTTCTTTGCATGTGTACTTATCTATTTATTCTTATTTTATGAATATTTTGTATTACTTGTAGTGGATCACCTTAAAAGCTAATGCAATTGAATTAATGTTTAAACCAGGACCTAAGCATAAAATTGGAAATTGATTGGAAATAATTACAACTTGCATGTTAATTAGGAAATAATTGAATAATTAAAGGTAATAAAATACAAAACATAAACGGAGACCAACTGTAAGGTTGAGTGGGCAATCCTAAAGCCCATACTCAATTTTCGAATCCGTTCTCTAATGACAGTTTTTGGAAACCTCCATGAAATCTAATTGTCGTACAGTGTGCCCCAGTTTTCATCCGGGTGGCGACTCCTTCTTTGATTTAAGCCTTGAGCCTACTTTGTATTTCCTACTAAGCCTTAAGTCCACACAATGTCATAGTTGCCACATACTTGTGTGTGCGCTAAACTCCACCGCCTACAATATACACATGTTTTTATACATATTTGTATTTTTTTATTTTTATATTTAAAAATAAATATTTGGTTTAGCATAAGTAACTGTACAAAATGCACTTCATATTTTGTTCTAATTTTATATTGGGCACTTTCATTTTTTGTTAAATTGAAATTTTTTCTTTATAGAATTAGATTAAATTAAATTTTAGTGAGTTTATTTAAGTTTTATAACTTTTTTAGTTCAATTATGTCATATAATTTTTTTTTAAAAAATATTTTAATGGTTAACTAACAAATAGAATTTATAAATTTTAATATATATATAAGTCTGTACGATAATTTTTAAAATTTTTAAATTTTACAATTAAATGATGTACATTTTAAAAAAATGATCAACCTTATTTGTTAATATAACTAATAGATTAATAATTGATTCAAAGTTAATTTTACATTAAAAAAAAATCTTTTCACCTTCTCTTGTCATTCGTCTCCATTCTCTCTTGTATCAATGCAATGCATGATAAAAAATAAATTTTCTTTTTTAAATTAATGACAACTATATATATATATATATATATATATATATATTATATATATATATATATATATATATATATATATAATTTATTTTTTAATTAATAGATATCACATGATCTAAGTATTAAGGCAATGCAGTAGGCGGCAGGGTTGATTGCGCGTCCAAGTATTTGATGACCACGTCACTATGTGGGCTCAAGATCCACTTGGAAATACAATATAGGTCTTGGCCTATTTGGAGATGGAGTCGCCACCCGGATGAAAATCGAAACACACTGTACAACAACTGGATTTCCACAGAGGTTCTCAGAAGCCGTCATCAGAGATCGAGTTCGAAAACTGGGTATAAGCGTTTGAATGCTCACCCAACCTTGCGGTTGGCCTCCGTTTGTGTTTTTTGTTTTATTACCTTTAATTATTTAATTATTTCCTTATTTACATTCAAAATTGCCCTTGCCTTCATCTATTTCCCAGGTTTTACAATTAAGCCCAAGTTTGCACATTAATCCTTTTTCATGTACATAGTCCCATTATTTATAATAAACAAAATAGATAATCAATATTTACAACCATTCATTCAAATCAAAGGGGGAAAGGGATTAAGGATTACACGCCTTTGAATAAAATCAAAAGAAATATATGGAAAATAAACCAATAATAAACTATTTACACAAGCAAGATACTCTAAGGGGTTAGTTATTTAAATTGACTACTCAATTACATAGATCATTAAGTAATTCCTGCAATAATCACACGATTAGTTTCCTTTAAAATACAACATATTAGTAACAATATTTTACAAATAATGTTAAAGAAAGAAGTTATAATAAGAACTAAAAAGGCTTGAATGGTCAAACTATCATCATGCAACGTATTAACTACAAGTAATAAAAAAACATACAAGGGATCATGTTGCTTGAAAACTTGTCAATGTGGCAATCGCCTCTATGATGAGACGATTGCCTCATTGGCAAGAGGTGATGCCTCTGTGCTGAGGCATCACTTAATCAATAGGCTTCCTTAATACATTAAATAGTAGAATCGTGCAAAAACATATAAAAGGAGAGGCCAAGTTGCCTGAAGGCCTATCAATGTGGTGATCGCCTCTGTGAAGAGGTGATCGCCACATTGACAGTGGGGCGATGCCTCTATGAAGAGACGTCGCCTGATCAACAGGCTAGCTTAACTTTCAAGACAATCAAACTTCTACCCTAAGCAAGCAATACATGCACACATGCATCCAACAAGTGCCAAATTACAACTACATGCAATAGTTTAAAGGATCATATCAATGAGGTAGTGTAACAAATAAAATAAACATAAAATATACTTAAAGTATACTAACAACTTAGTCACATGCAAACTAAACTCAAAAATGATGAAGTTATGAAAAAAAATGTATTTGGATGCAAAATTTTACTAAAGTGATGGACCCTCAGAGATGTGCTTTTGAGTGTGATCTCCACTTGGGTATGAGTTTCACTTTGACATAAGTTTTTCTCCTTTCTCTCCTAAGGAATGTGAACTTGCTTTGACTTTGATTCTCCCCCTCTCTTAAGAATGTTTCTCTTTCTCTTTTTTTTTTTTAAAGCTTTGAGCCCCCCCCCCCCCCTTTATTTTTTTCTTTTTTTTTAACTCTCTCTCCTTTTTTAGCCAAAAAATGGTTTTTTTCTTCCTCTTTTTTTTTTCTTTTTTTTCCTTTCTATACCCTTACCTTACCCATGCCCCAAGGCTTTCTAGCTCATCATGAACCCCTATAGCCTTTTTCTTCCCCCCAAAAATCTCTTCCTCATATAAAATTAGGTATGGGGGTATGGGGCCCACACCACTTGGCCACTATGGCTGCAGCTGCATTAAATGCAGCTATAAGTGGTTTGCCATAGAGGCAGTGCCTCTATAATGAGGTAATCGCCTCTGTAGTAGCTGCCAAAGAGGCAATTGCCTCATTGCATTAAGGCGACACCTCTTTGGCCCGGGCCTGTGTTGGGCCAAGTAGGCCTAGGTTATTTTGGACGATTGGGTTAAGTCTTGGGCTTTTGAGGCTTTTATGCTTTTAAGTCCATTTTTAATTGGAGATTCAAGTTTTGTTCTTGTGTCTAAGTTTCACATTCTCATCATTGGGCTTAACAACGGGCCGATCAAACTGAGCATCCCTAATTCATCCCTAACATGGGCTGATCAAATTGGGTGTCTACAGTTTGCCCCCTGATTTTTTAAAAAATCAAATGCATACAATGACCTTTTTTTTAAAATCACATGCATAATAGCAAACAAATAAATAAGATCAGTAACATACCTAGCTTTCGAGTTTCACTCGAGAAATGAGTTCTTCAATTTTGAAACGTGACCATGATCCTCGGGTTTTCTTGGTCTGATCAGCCACTCATTAATATTTGATAAGTTATTCAAAGATGATTAACCTTGGGTTTTCCTGGCCCAATTACAGTTCCACTAGGGATGTGATTCTTGGATTTTCCTGATCTAATTGTCAACTAATCAATCCACTAGGGGCATGATTTTTGAGTTTTCCTGGCTCGATTGTCACTACATTGAAACTTAATTCTCGAGTTTTCCTAGTCTGATCATCCCTGCACTGACCTCGGTTCTTGAGTTTTCCTGGCTCGATTACCATAGGGGATGTGATTCTCAGATTTTCCTAGTCAGATCATCGCTATACTGACTTCTGTTCTCGAGTTTTCCTGGTTTGATTACCATTTGGGATGTGATTCTTAAATTTTCTTGGTCCGATCATCACTTTATTGACTTTAGTTCTTAAGTTTTCCTAGCTCGATTACCATTGGGGATGTGATTCTCGAATTTTCCTAGTCCAATTATCACTTCTTCGAGGATATAGACTTTTGGGTTTTCCTGGTCTAGTTGTCGTTTGCTTTCGACTTCAAATACTACATGAACAGTCACCTCAGTCTTTGAGCTTCAAGGATTCAAACCCAAACAACCCTACATTTAAGCTTCAAGGATTCAAACTCGAATAGACCTATTTTTGAGCTTAAAGGATTCAAACCTGAATAACCCTATCTTTGAGCTTCGAGGACTCAAACCCTGAACAGCCCTGTCTTTGAGCTTTAGGGATTCAAACCCAAACAACCCTGTCTTGCCACAACATAACACTTGGGTTTTCCTAGCCCACACATTATTCAATTAAAAATGTGAAGCTCGAGTTTCCCTAGCCCAATCTTTGTTGAACTAAAATGTGCGAATCCTGGGTTTTCTGGCCCGGTTCTTGCTAAAACTTCACTTAGATGACTTTTATTCCTGAACTTCGATTTCTAAGCACATGTAAATAATGACCTTTTTTTTTCAAAACCCTAAACTTCCACCTACTATAAAATATAACTTTTCTCCCCTTCCCCTCTTTTCCACTTTTTGTCATTTTCCCCTTTCTTTTTTTGTCTTTTCTCTTCTCGCTTTCTCCTTTATACTTTCTGTACTTCTCTCCCTTTTCTAAAAAATGGAAAATGAGAGGACACCTCCTGTACTTGAGTGGGATTGCATCCCATCCTCCGCTAGTGCTTCTCGAAGCCTTAGATTGACACGAGGAGGCTCAATTCCTCTCTTGGCAGATCTAGGGTCCCACATCTATTCGTCTGCATCCAGAGAGGTTAGTACCCAAATTTTTTTCATTTTTCCTATAAATTGCATCGAGTTAGTGATTATTCTTGTATATTTATCATTCTAGAGCATGATTAGGTTAAACAAATATGAATTTTGCCATTTTGATGTTAAAAATTGAAAAATGTTGTTGTTTTCATCCTATAGAGGCGATCACCTCTTCGATGAGGCGAACATCTCATTAATGAGGCGATCGCCTTATTGATGAGGTGATACGCCTCTTCTAAAGAGGCGATGGCCACTCCTGCAGATTAAAAGGCTGTCACCTTTTCGACGAGGCGATCACCTATGTGATGAGGTGATCACTTCATTGATGAGGCGACATTTTTCATCAACAGGGTGATCCACGTCAGTTATATGCTTATTGATTTTGAATTTTTCTATGACAATGAAATTCATAAATTCAACTTCCCTATTTTTTTCTCTTGCAACACAATGCACATACATTTAAGGGTGTTGGGAATTTCCATGGGGCCTGAGTCCTTTATAGCGAGTTGACTGATGATCAAAAGGATCAGATCCAAGAGACTAGATTCAAGGACTTTGTACTCTCACTTCCTTCTGAGTAGGGATGTACAAACTACCAGCCACTACACACACTGATGGAGAGGTGGTTTAACATGACCCACACCTTCCACCTCCCATTTGGTGAGCTCACTCTGGATTTGGTTTCATTTATTGCTATTACAGGGATCGCCTATGCTAGAGACCCCATCCCCCTCGATGCGAGCTTACACCAGTTGTCTCTAGTTAAGGTCGTATACATCGAGCGGCTTTTGGGCATGACTCTCGATATGAAAGGGACTCATACCCTTAAGCTTGACTTGATTAGGAGCTTCTATACTTAGGAGTGGGTTACGGCCATGGTCACTCCTCGCAATATTGATCAGGTGGTGAGGGCTTTCCTGCTTTGCTTGCTCGGCACCACCTTCTTTGCCAACACCACTAGCTCAATTGATTTGATGTTCCTACTAGCTCTCTGAGATCTTGATCACGTATCCATATTTGACTGGGGTAGCTGTGCTCTCGTGTATCTGTATCGAAGCATGGACAAGGTGGTCAGAGGGGCCAAGAGATTTTATGGCTTTTGGCACGCTTTCCTGGTAAGTCATGACCCTCTCTTTTAACTTGTTCTACTCTCCACTTATTTACACTGACTAATTAACTTTCTTGAAAGGTCTGGGCTTTGGAGCTGGAGCTGCTTATAGGTGTGCAGTGAGTGGGGGATCACCTTCTAGCTATCAGTAGATGGGGTGCTAGTCATGTCCTGAAGAGGAATCTCGCCCAAGTGCATATCCACAGGAAGCACCTGAACTCCCTGACGCAGGATGCGGTACTTACAAAACACAACCTCTTCCATTAGCAATTTATACATATTTAATCTACTTACCTACTAATATTTCTACCTTTCATAGATCTAGAATGACTTGTGGGGGCCTGAGGATAGTTGGAATATCGAGATGACTCATTCCAAGCCCCTAGCCTAGAAGAGGGTACTCCTTTGTGGCCCTGGATATCAGGCCTAGTATCTTGGTGAGCGAGTCATGAACTGGAGGGGAGGCGCTAGAGCGAGACGGGTTCCCAAGTGTCCTCTTGATAGCATATTTTGGGCGCATGAGCTGGAGGGCGAGGTCCTCGCTCAGGCTGTCGTAGGTTCACCGGCTGTGGATCACACAGTTCGTGTGAAGAGCTAATATGTGGAGTTCATTCGAGCTCACCTTCTACTGACGGTCCCCTTCTATATTGCTTCTACCTCCCAAGCATATCCCTGTCGCCTTTTTCTTACTTTAAGAACTAACTATGTTCTTGCATGCTTTCCTTTTCTTGCCTTTAGGCTGCACCCACTAGGCTTATGGCTCAGTCTAGATCTTGAGTATGAGAGAGAGAGCCCTTGAGGCATCGTTTGGATCAAGGCATCGTTTGGAGACTTCGATAGTTGCCGAGCATTCCAAGCCGCCTATCGTCCCTAATCTTCAGTTCACTCTCAGCAACTTCATTAATGTCCCTAACCCCTTAGCTCGATGTTGGGTCCCTCTTAGAGAGTTGTCTCATCAGTTTTTGACTCTGGACAAGGATCTAACACCTGCATGCACCCATGGTGGTGCCACTCATGCAAGTTCACTCTTGACGTGCTTTCACTATCATTCTCAACCCACATGTTAGTTCTAACATTCATTTAATAATGTAGATTTCTTTAGAGCATGGCCTATACATGTATCGCATGATAGAAGCTCAAAGAGATTATATGTTGGAGGTTACACAGCAGTGGAGGGTAAGAATCTTTCTATTCCCTACATGTATGCATGCTTGCATGATTCACTAACCTGTGATTTGTTTGAGCAGGACCATGAGGAGGCTAGCAGGGCAAGGATCGCCACTCTTGAGTGCTAAATTGATGTGTTCCAGATTGATGAGGATGACGACAATGAGGATGAGAGTGGCAGTGCCACTGGAGGAAGGGATGACCCTGAGGTTGCCAGATCAGACGCTTGATGTACCAGGGCCTACAAATTGTTATTTTCTCTTTTTGACTGATTTATTCAGCTTGAACAATGAACACATACATTTTCTATTCTTTTTTTTTATGAATTTTTTACAAAATTTAACTTTTATCTTAATTAAATTTATTCTTTTAAATGCAAAGTGATTTCAATGATTACATGTGTGTGCGTCTGCCCCGCTACACTTTGATTTACACTTGTTGAGATCACACAGTTTGATGAAGCTTAACAACTGATACTGTTGAAGAGGCAATCACCTCATGGCTTTCTGATGAAGAGGCAATCGCCTCTTGGTGCTGAGGTGACACCTCTTTGATGAGGTGATTGCCTTATCATCAAGCAGTCCTGCCCCTTTAAAAGCTCAAAACCCTTGCCCAACCTTGCTCTTAAGACACCTTGATCCCTAACCTTTAATTTCTCTCTCTAGGCACCCTTGAAAGCTTAAACCATGACTAAACGGAGTCTCAAACTACTACAATTGATCTTAAAAAGTTTAGATGACAGGTCTTGGGCTAGGTTAGAATTGTTTCACTTTTCGATCTTCAAATCACTATATACTAGGAGGATCATTTTTCCTTTCCTTCATACCATGGCTCAGTTCTGGGATTCCCAGAAGCATGCTTTCCGGTTCAAAATAGTGGAAATATGTCCCCTACTGAAGGAATTCGAAGCAATTCTTGGTCATCACACAGATTCCACTTGTCGACTTGCAGTTCCTGACCTTGAGAACCTAAACCCTCACTCCATTTAATACTAAATGGCACGTATGCTCAACCTTGCATCGTAGTCCTCCTTACTACATTCTCAGTTCAGAAATCATATTAGAATCCTTCCTCAAGATCACCATGGGTGTGGACAAAGAAGAAAATTACTGGCCCCGTATGATAGCTCTCTATTTGTATGCCCAGTTTCTGTTGGTTTCTTCCTCTAGACACTGTGATTCGAAGGTCCTTTCCATTATTAATTAGGTGGAATCATGGTTTAATCCCTTCTCTCTCATTCTAGTAGAAACTATTGTTGGTCTGGACAAATTCATAGAAACATGACAATTCTTCGGAAGTCCCTTTCTGTTGGAGGTAAGCTCTCCCGTGTCAATTCTTGACTTTCAACTGTCCTATCATTTGTACCTAATCGTTTATTAATTTATAGATGTGGCTCTATGAAAAATTGAGTCTGCTTGAATCCTTTCAAGACATTAGGCATTATAAGGCCAAACATTACCCAACAGGGAAGCTACACCCCATTCTGGCAGATGTTCATAGCTGGCTATCAACATTTCCTGACACTCTGATCCACTGGATGTGCCCTTGGTGAAGATTGCAGTATGTGACTATCCGGTCCTATACATATTGTGTTCCAATTGCTAGTCTTCATTTTGCCACCTTTTATAATCCAGCCCGCCTCTATCGTCAATACGGTCACAAATAACTGATTATAGAATTAGTTCATGAGTTTGAACCAGGACCCCTTTCTTAAAACTTCCTAGACCATTTGGTGGCAACTTGGCCTCAAAGAACCATCGAGAGAAACTTAAACTACAATGGAGATCAGACTACTGATGATCATTACAAAGCATGGGTCTACTTGCAATAGACAGAAAGAGATGAATTTATTAGAAACGAGAGAACAAAAGAGTTACAAGTATTGAGCTTTTAGGGTGACCAACAAAAGAAAATAAGACAAAATTAGCTCATGAAATTAAGTTGTCATTTTCCTTTTTGTTAGATGTAGTTTCCCTTTTTGTTAGTTAAACAACCTGTAATGGATACTTTATGCAATGCTTAACAGTAATTGAAGCAATCTATTTCATTCAATTTAAGCACAATAGATATATATATTTCGCTTTTGATACATCTCATGTTGTTAGTTGGCTTGCCCTTGCAAGTTTTCCAACTAACCATTTTGCATCTCTCTATCTCCTTTTACATGTCCTTAACTTTTGCTTGGACCACCTTTTTAAGGTTTTCAATCCAGTAGGACTTTTTTTTGTCTCTAAGTTTTTCCTAGACAACCTCTTTTTGAGGTTTTCTCCCTAGTGAGACTTTTTACAGGAAGTATTTCTTAAGTTTTTCTAGGTTAATGGGCTTCTTGAAATCATTTCCCTCTATATTAGATAGAATGGTAGCAACTTTCAAAAATAACTTCTTTACCAGATACGGTCCTTCCCAATTTGGCTTGAATTTTCATTGAGGGTCGGTCATAATTGCCTTTGTAAGCTTCATCACCAAATCCCCTTCTTGGATCTTTCATGGCTTGATCTTTTTATTGTAGGTCCGAGCTATTCTTTTTTTATATAGCTGAGAATGATATATAGCTTTCATCCTCTTTTTATCCAGTAATGTCAACTGAGCTAATTGACTCTCCACCCATTGATACTCGGGGAGCTTAGACTCTAGCAGGACTCTTAATGACCTTATCTCAACCTCCACTGGCAAAACGGCCTCACATCCATAAATCAAGAAGTACAAAGTGACTCCTATCAAGGTTCTGGTAGTGGTTCGATACCCCCATAATACGAATTGTAAGTATTCTGCCTAATCTCAGTAATTCTCTATCATTTTGGCCAGGATCTTTTTCACATTCTTATTGGCTACTTCCACCGCCCTATTTTTTTGCGGCCTATACGAAGATAATCTATGGTGCTCGATCTTGTAGTCTTATAGCAGCGTAGCCATTTCTGCTCAAAATTAAACCTCATTATTTGTAAGAATATGGTGAGGCAAACCATATATGCAGATTATGTTCTTCTCAATGAACCTCAACATTTGCTTCGAACCCACAGTAGCATAACATTCAGCCTCAACCCACTTGGAGAAGTAATCGATAGCCACAATAATATACCAATGACCATTAGATGCTTTTGGCATTAGCTCTCCTATAATGTCAATTCCCCATACAAAAAATAGCTAAGGAGAAGTCATTCCCTGAAGTTCTATAGATGGTAAGTGGCTAACATCACTATAAATTTGGCAATTGTGACATTTCTTAACAAATCTAACGCAACCTACTTCTATGGTGAGCCAAAAGTAACCCTGATGAGCTATTTTCTTTGCCAAGACTATCCCATTCATGTGTGGCCCGTATACTCCTTTATGAATCATTTCCATAAGCTTTCGGGATTCATCCTTATTAACACATTTGAGGTGTACCCTGGTCGACATTCTTTTGTACAACATCCCATTGTGACTTATAAGCTGTCAAGATAACATTTGTAGGGATATCCTCTCTTTCCTATCAATGCCATCTGGAAATTGCCCAGTCTCTAGATATCTTTGTAAGTCATAAAACCAAGGCTTCTCAGCAGCATCGACTGTTGTCACCCTCACCTCCTTGTAATAAGGGCCTCGAGATTTCATCAGAATTAAGGGCCTAGCCTCTGGCTATTTCCCATTTTCTCACATAGAGGCCAGTGTGGCTAAGGCATCAACTATCTGGTTTCCTTCTCTTAGCAAGTGAACAAACTTACACTAAGTAAATAAGCACAAGATAGTAGCCAGATATTCCCAGTATGGAAACAATTTGTCCTCTTTTATCTCCCACTCTTTAGTAGCTTTTTTTTATGACTAACATGGAGTCCCTGTACACAGTAACATTCTCTGCTCCTGCACTGTATAATGCCTTTAGACAAAAAATGCAAGCCTCATATTCTACTTGGTTATTGGTTGCCTCAAACTCGAGTCTTTTTGCCATCGGGATCATCTCTCCTTCTGGCATGACCAAAATCACACTTATTCTGGCCCCTTTGTTGTTGACGACTCCATCAAAGTACATTTCCCAACCTTGTACCTCTATTGCCCTTAGGTGTTCGTCAAGAAACTCTAACTTCCATTCTTGGTCATCATCTATTGGACTATTTGCCAGGAAGTTTGCTACCGCTCTCCCTTTCACCATTTTCTTGGCTGTATATTCTATGTTGAATTTTGTGAGTAGAACGAGCCACCTGTCAACTTTCCTGTAAGAGACGGGGTTTGCTAGAGATACATGAGGGGATCATGTTTGGAAACTGCCTACACTTTGTAAGACTAAAAGTAGTGTCGGAGTTTCTTCATTGTCCAAATCACTGCTAGGCACGTCTTCTCCATAAGGCTATAACTAGTTTCATAAGGTAGAAGCTTCTTACTTAAGTAATTCATAGCGTTCTTTATCTCCTCTTCGCCTTCCTATGCCAACATTATCCCTATTGCATCTTTTTCAATTACCAGATATAGGATTAAGGCTTTACCTAGCTTTGGCGGTTGCAAAACAAGAGGATTCATCAAATAATCCTTGATAGCTTCAAAGGCTTACTGACACCTTTCATCCCATATCATGGGTTGATATTTCTTTAGGAGCTTAAAAAAGGGATTGCAGACGGTCGTCAATTTAGCTATAAATCTACTAATATACTTCAAGTGCCCCAGGAACCCTCAGACCTCTTTTTCATTCCTTGGCACAGGCATATCCCTGATTGCCTTAATCTTATCCGGATCCACCTCTATTCCTTTTTTACTAACAATGTGTCCTAATAGTTTCCCAG
This sequence comes from Mallotus nudiflorus, assembly GCA_947683625.1. Lineage (NCBI taxonomy): Eukaryota > Viridiplantae > Streptophyta > Magnoliopsida > Malpighiales > Euphorbiaceae > Mallotus > Mallotus nudiflorus. The sequence continues at coordinate 186,421 of CANTUR010001201.1, forward strand.
ATGTAACCCCAAAAACACACTTCTTCGGATTTAGTCTGAGATTGTACTTTTTTTACCTTGTTAGAAACTTATCTAGAGCCTTAAAATGTCTTTCCCTAGTTGTGGATTTCACCATTATATCATCCACGTACACTTCTACGTCCTTATGGATCATGTCGTGCAGTAAAGTGGTCGCCATCCTCTGATAAATGGCCCCTCCGTTCTTTAATCCAAAAGACATCACTCGATAACAGTATATGCCTAATTTGGTAGTGAAGGATATCTTTAACTTATCCATTACTGCCATCATGATCTAATTGTACCCTGAAAATCTGTTCATGAAAGAGTACATTACGTTGGAAGCCGCACTATCAATTAGTGTATCAATGTGTGGTAGCGAAAAGTCATCTTTGGGGCAGGCCTTGTTTAAATCTCGATAGTCCACACATACTCTGACCCTCCCATCTTTCTTTGGAACTGGAACTATGTTTGCTAACCATTGGGTGTCCTTTACCACTTCTAAAAACTTTGCCTTCAACTATTTCTTGACTTCTTCTTTGACTAGGAGAGCCCATTCTGGCCTTAACCTCCTTTGCTTTATTAGTGCTATGTGAGGATATGTGGGGATCCTGTGTTCTGAGATCTAATTGTTGATTTCGGGCATGTCTTCATAACTCCAACCAAATACTTTCTATCTCTTCATTAAAATTTCTTTCATTTTTTCTCTCTCATCATGAGTTAAACCAAAAGCAAGCAATATATTTTTAGGATTATGGTTTATGCCTAAATTAAATGATTTAGTTTGCATGGAATTAATGTCAAACATATGCATGAACTGATCATCACAAACAGAGTAACCATTAGGGAACACATCACACAAATAAGCAAATTCAAACTCCATTGCATTCACTTTCGAAAAGAAAAGATCATTAGTTTTAAATAGAGAAGTAAAAGAAACATCATAAAAGACATCTATAATAGAGTTGAGGACGTAGGCTTCAAAATTAAGTTCTTTGCTTTAATCATCAATGCCTTTTAACTTCGAGGTAGCTTCATTCCCTTTAAATTCTCCTTTAGCCAGCACCAATTCCTCAGTAAAGACTTCTTCAATAGCAACACCCTTGGCTCTGTACACAAATTCAGTAAAGATTTCAAACCCTGGAATAACTTCCTCAGCCATCATAAAAGGTTTTGGAGTTCTATTGTATGGGTACCCGATGCCTTCCTTTATAAAGATCTCCCATAGAGTTTTCTTTTTAGCCACAGTTTCCTCTTCCTTTTCTTCAAACTACCCCATATATCTATCTCTCCCTCAATATCATCAGCCACTTTGAATCTTAGCCCGTGCTTCAAAATAAGCATCTTATTTTCCATAAATTCTGAAGGTCCGCTTTGATCTCTTCTTAACCCTTTACCGGGCATGAACCTCATGTTGTGCATCATCTTCAGAACCTTTTCATTTATCTCATCCTTATAAATTACACAAACCTCAAAACTAGGGCTTATAGAGATCTCTTTGGGGGTCAACTTCAATATAGCCACAACGACTTTGGTTTCAGCAGAGATGGTAACAACCCTTCCTTTATGAGGGAACTTAATTTTTTGGTGGACAGTGGATGGGACGCTGCCCAAGGGGTGAAACTATGGCCTTCTTAACAAAATGGCAAATGTCATTGGGATATCAATCACATACAAGTTAACCCAAACTTCTATAGGTCCCATTTTGACCAACGCCCTGAATGTTCCTTCTACAGACCTCTTGGTGTCATCATAGGCTTTAATAACTACTTCAGAAGGCTTTAAGTTGGCCACTGTTAACCCTAACTTTGGCAGAATCTTTAATGGGAACACATTAATGGTGGAACCATTATTGACCATCATGCAATAAGTCATTTTTCTCTTCACCTCAGCCTTGTTAAATAGAGCCTTGTAATGGTCCCTCCCCTTTAGAGGCAGGTCGTCATTAGAAAATGTTATCGTCTCTTAAGGGGTTTCCATTAGTGATCTAACCATTTATTTTAGGGTACAACTAGTGGAGTCTAGAGCTACAACCAGGGCCTCCCTATGATCCCTGGAATGCATAAGTAACTCCCAGACACTAGCAACAATCTCCTCACTTTGCTTTGCTTCTTTCCCTTCTTTTGAACTTTCTATCTTTTTAGGATCGAACTTGGCAATCTCGGGTTCTTCCCTCTTTTCTTTAACCTTCCCCACAGACTAGCCTAATCTACTTCTTTCGTTGTCCCACAGGTCAACCTGTCCCTCGCTTTCATCATTAAAACTCCATATGTCTAAGACATGCACATACAATTTCGTGGGTTGTTTACTTGGTTTTGGGTTCTCAGGTTCAGTTTTTAGGGAGTTGTGGGTGACATCCATGAAGGAGTTTAAGACTTGATCCTTCGTTAGACTAGTGTTGATCATCAAAATAGGCGTATTTGATGGTGGCATATTTCATTAGTTAGGTAAGGGGATGGTTTGTGTATTTAGCTTTTTGGTTTTTGGGTCAGTAATCTTGCCTGAGACAATTAGGTCTTGGATTTCATGCTTTAATTGAGCACAACTATCAGTGTCATGTCTGATGGTCTAGTGAAACTTGCGGAAAAGCTTTGGGTTGGCACGGGTAAGGGTTGTTGTGAAGGTAAAGGTCGCAATAGGTTTTTCTTAATAAGCTTGTTAAGGACTTTGGATAGAGGGCATCCTAAATTCAAAAATCTTTGAGGCTGTCTAACTATATTAACCTGTACACTGTTACTTGGTGGTTGGATATCATTGATTTGAACATTACTACTCAAACCAGCTCCTTCTTTGCCCCTAGATCTTCCTCTGAAGAATTTATTCTCTTGAGCTAGATCTGACTCTTTTTAAACCCCAAACCTGTACAATTCTTTGATGTTTATGATCCTTAAATCTCTCAGCTTTCTAGACAATGTTGGGACACATCCCTTTATTACCAGGACTAATTGATCTGACTCAACAGGCCTATGCCTCATCAAAGATACCTTTCCTTTCCAGCGAGTCAAGTAATCAATAAAGGACTTATTAAAGTTTTGATTGGTGTTTTGCAGATCTCTCAAGGACACCTCCAATTGAACATTGAGGTCAAATTGCTTTATAAAAGCGGCACATAATTCCTTCTAATCCGATTGAACATGTGGTTCTAAAGTGTAGTACCAGTGGATCGATGCTCCCTCCAATGACATAGGGAACTACTTGATGATCTAGCTCTCAGTCAACTTAGTGGCTTTCATATAAGTCACATACTACTTCAGATGCAAATGGGGATCCTCGGCGCCAAAGTATTTCTTCATATTAGCGAATTTGAATTTATGGGGTAGTGGTTCATCTTGCCTTTCTAGATTTAGATTGGCATAATTTAGGGGGCGATAATGCCTTTCTCCTTCATCATCATCTGCATTTGGTTTATAGCCTTGGTCATGCTCTTGGCCCACTCAGTTTTCCCTACATCTTTGGTTAGGTTCACATTTCTCCGGTTTGATGGGTTGGCCAGCACCGTTACATAATTGGGATCTCCTCATCAAGATCTATTGGAATGATTGGTGGCACATTAGATGGCTATACCGGTTAATTCTCCCTAATGAGCTTAGTAATTTTCCCCATCATCTCCCTCATCATAGACTGGGTTTCTGCAATCACTTTGTCTTTCAACTGTGCCTTAAATGCCTCTGGATCAAAACCACCTGCCATTCCCACTTTTGAATTTCTGACCAAACGACCTGAATTAATTCGGACCTACCTTGATGAGCTCAAAGGATCTATAGTGTTGTAAAATCATATGTTAGAATGATGTATGACGTGTATGCATAATATGCAAGTCCATTTTATTTTAAGGAAACTTAAGAAATAAACAAAAAAGAAGATACACAAAACCAAAATATGAATCTTAAACGTGCAAACTTCTGCCCTTATTTCTTCCACACATGTATTCAATGTTGAGTATCTTGCCCTAGGGTTTTTGGCCTGGGTTTTAGTTATCAACGGGGGATAACAAAACTAACGTATGTAAGATAACTCTCAAAATGATTCAAATAAGTAACAAGTCCTTTAAATAAAGCCTGAGTCCGTTTCCTATGAGCCAAGGTCCTTAGCACCATAAACTCACTTATCAAGGCCCACTTGAAATGGATTATGAATAGGCATGAGAGGCCCTTATTGACTTAGTTTGTTTATAATGGGCTTTGGCTGGACACGAGGGCCCATTTTACCTTGGATTGCTTATTGATGAGCTTAAGATTTATTTTAAGGGTCCATTATATAGCATAACACACATGCATGTAGGAAAATTCCTAAGGATAGTTGCTAGGTCATTACATGGGGTCTTAGGTAAAAAGGCTTTGATTCCCACAACGATATACATCTCCCTACTCAAGGGTCAAACAATGTGGATTAGTACGTGTCGTGAGTGACAATAATAAAATATTCCACCACTAGGTTTGAGTGAAACGTAGGTAGCGAAGTATTGACTATTGTCAGGTTTATTTGGGACTGAAGTGCTCATTATGTGTAAAATGTGTAGTGAATGCATAAATGCAAGAAGAAATAAGAAAATAATCAAAGATGATAAAATGCAAAACACTGGAATCAGTTTCTTTATCCCCAGTAGAGTCGCCACTGTAGGCGGCGGGGCTGACCGTGTACCCAAGTGTTTGGCGACCACGGCATTGTGTGGGCTCAAGGCCCATTTGGAAATACGATATAGGTCTTGGGCCTATTTGGAGATAGAGTCACCACCTGAATGAAAATTGGGACACACTGTACAATAACTTGATTCCATGGAGGTTCCCAGAAGCTGTCATTAGATATTGGGTTTGGAAACTGGATATGAGCGTTTGAATGCTCACCCAACCTTGCGGTTGGCCTTTGTTTGTGTTTTGTGTTTTATTATCTTTAATTATTTCCTTATTTACATTCAAAATTACACTTGCCTTCATTTATTTCCCAGGTTTTACAATTAAGCCCAAGTTTGCACATTAATCCTTTTTCGTGTACATAGTCCCGTTATTTATAACAAACAAAATAGATAATCAATATTTACAACCATTCATTCAAATCAAAGAGGGAAATAGATTAGGGATTACAACTCCTTTGAATAAAATCAAAAGAAATATATGGAAAATAAACTATACATATACCAAAATTAAACCAATAATAAACTATTTACACAAGCAAGATACTCTAAAGGGTTAGTTATTTAAATTGGCTACTCAATGACGTAGATCATCAAGTAATTCTTGCAATAATCATACGATTAGTTTCCCTTAAAATACAACATATTAGTAATAATATTTTACAAATAATGTTATTGAAAAAAGTTATAATAAGAATTAAAAAGGCTTAAATGGTCAAACCATCGTCATGCAACGTATTAACTACAGGTAATAAAAAAACATACAAGGGATCATGTTGCCTAAAAACCTGTCAATGTGGCGATCGCCTCTATGATAAGACGATCGCCTCATTGGCAAGAGATGACGCCTCTGTGATGAGGCGTCGCCTGATCAACATGCTTTTTCAATACATCAAAATAGTAGAATCGTGCGAAAACATATAAAAGGAGAGGCCAAGTTGCTTGGAGGCCTGTTAATGTGGCGATCACCTTTATAAAAAGACAATCGCCTCATTGACAGGGGGGTAACGCCTCTATAAAGAGATGTCGCCTGATCAATAGGCTAGCTCGACTTTTAAGACAATCAAACTTCTACCCTAAGCAAGCAATACATGCACACATGCATCCAACAGTGCCAAATTATAGCTACATGCAATAGTTTAAGGGATCATATCAATGAGGTAGCGTAACAAATGAAATAAACCTAAAATATACTAACAACTTAGTCACATACAAACTAAACATAAAAATGATGAAGTTATGAAAAAAAATATATTTGGATGCAAAATTTTACTAAAGTGATGGACCCTCAGAGATGTGCTTTTGAGTGTGATCTCCACATGGGTATAAGTTTCACTTTAACACAAACTTTTCTCCTTTCTCTCCTAAAGAATGTGAACTTGCTTTGGCTTGGATTCTCCCCCTCTTTCAAGAACGTTTCTCTTTCTCTTCCTTTTTTTAAAGCTTAAAGCCCCTCTTTCTTTTTTCTTTTTTTTGAACTCTTTCTCCCTTTCCAGCCAAAAAAATGTTTTTTTTTCCTTTTTTTCTTTTTTTCTTTTTATACCCTTACCTTGCCTATGCACCAAGGCTTTCTAGCTCATCATGAATCCCTATAACCTTTCTCTTCCCCCCAAAAATCTCTTCCTCATACAAAATCAGGTCTAGGGTGTAGGGCCCATATCACTTTGCCACCATGGTAGCAATTGCATTAAATGCAGTTGCAAAGTGGTCTGCTATAGAGGCAGCGCCTCTATGATGAGGCGATCGCCTCTGCAGCAGTTGCTAAAGAGGCAATCGCCTCATTGCATTGAGGTGACACCTCTTTGGCCCAGGTCTGTGTTAGGCCAAGCGAGCCTGGGTTATTTTTGGACAATTGAGCTAAGTCTTGGGCTTTTAAGGCTTTTAGGCTTTCAAGTCCATTTCCAATTGAAGATTCAGATTTTGTTCTTATGTCCAAGTTTCACATTCTCATCATTGAGTTTAACAACGGACCTATCAAATCGAACATCCCTAATTTGTCAGCTAATACGGGTCGACTGAATCGGGTGTCTACAAATACATAATAAAAAAAAATTCTTTTTTAAATTAATGACAACCAAATTAAAATTTTACACTTAAAAATGTCTTTGGAGAATAGTTACTCCCTAAAAAAATTATCTATATAAAATATATAAAAGCTAAAGACATATATTTTACCACCTCAAACAAATTTTGCCATGTGGCACTTTTGCTCTTAACCAATTTTCTTGAATTTTTATATTTAGTTTTTATTTTTTCACTTTACAACATATTAATGAGCGTTAATGTTTTACATTTTTTTTATTTCTTAAACTTCTAACTATATTTATAATTCTTTATAACTAAACAACTTCTAAATATTAATTTTAAAATGAAAATTAAACTAAATTATAGATTGAGCTGAAATTGGAATGAGAGGAGGAAACAATAGATAAGGAAGAGGTCAAGTAATTGTTTATAAATCATCTCTTAAATAATAATAATAATAATAATAATAATAATAATAATAATAATAATAGTTAATTAAGAAGAAGATTATTCTAATGAAAAAAAAGAGTTCTCCTTTTTCAGTGCAAGTCATTCTCCTACACACAAAACGACGTCAATCAATTCTCAAAGAATTAGTTCCTATGTGGGCCATACCAACAAAAAAACAGCTTAACCTTGCCAAAGAATATCTCTGTACATGAATGTAGAATGGACAAAGATGAAAAAACAATAACACAAAAAATAATGCAAATGGCCACTTTTGAAAAGAAAAACTATAAAAGAAAAGGTATAAGTCAAACTATACTCATTTATGATATTTTCTCTTTTAGTTTTGCAATTTCTCTAAAATCAACAAAAGATAAAAAGAAATAGAGTAAGTAGTTGGAATAAGTATCAATTTGCCTTTTCAACTTTGTATCCAGGATCAAATAAGCTTATTTTGAACATCTTAAGGTCAATTTAGTCACTGAAATTTTTGAAAAAGGTCAAATTACTCCTACATAAGATAATTAGCTCCTTATTTTTTTGATAATTAGACTAAAAGGCCTCTAACAAATTACCAATATCTTCATAATATTTTAAATAGTTGACAAATAATTTCTTATTTTAATGAATTTTTTTATTGAAAAGTAATTTCATAATTATATTTAATTCTTTTATTACTTGTAAAATTTAAAAATGTAATAATATATTATATAAATATAAATTTAGCATTCACCAATATTTTTTGTAGTGTTAAATATAAAAATTTTATTCATATATAAATTAATTTTATTTCTTAAAATTATATTTGAAATTCAAATTCATTTATAATTTAAAAATGCCACAATATAATTTAATATGTAAATTGAAACAATATATTAATAGCTTAATATTAAATTAATAAAAATATAATGATAAATTAAAATTAAATAATAATAATAATAATAATAAAGAATTTTAGTTTTATTATTTTATTAATTTTATAATTTACAATTTTATTTTATTTTTAGAATTATTATATGTGTATTACTTTAATATTACGATATATTATTAAAAGTAAAAATTAGTTACTTTATTATATTGGCATAATTATTTAAAAAATCATGAACTTTATGAATCTTAACAATTTTAGCATATTTCTTCAATTTTTATATAAAAAATATTAAACTTTACATCTTTTAACATTTATAAAAAAAAATCATAAACTTTATGACTGCTAACAATTTTAATATATTTTTTAAAAAAAATTTTATAAAAAAATTGTTAAAAAGTGTAAAGTTTATGATTTTTTAGATTATTAGGCTAATATTAAATTATATTTGTTCAATCATTTTTTTAATATCTTATAAACTGTTGTAGTACTTAATATTGATATAACTCTAAATTTCTTTTAATTAAAAAAAGAGAATTTATTGAGTTAGTAAATTTTTTTTTTCTTAAAAAACATTGAAATGAATTTTTTATTTAAAAATATGTTTAAATTATTTAAAGGTGTAAAGTTTACAATTTTAAAGTGAAAAAGATATTTCAATATTATATAAACAACCACAAATTTATAAAAAAAATTAAAATATTATATTTTTTAATTTAATTTCTTTTTAAATTAAAAAATGTTTGGTGCTATATCAACATAACATTTTATCATATATTTATATATTTATTAAATAAATATACTTAAATATTGAAATATTTTTTTGTTGATAAATTTTTAAAAAATATACTAAAATCATTAAAAGTAATAAAAAAGTTTATGATTTTTTATAAATTTTTAAAAAATATTAAATTTATTAAAATATGTAAAGTTCAAATAAATTTTGAAAAAAGATGCTAATAGTATTAAAACTATAAAGTTGAGGATTTTTTTAATTAATTAAGTTTATTATATTTCATTAATTTTAATATTAAAGCAAATAATATATTTTATTTTTAATATAAAGTAATAAATCAATTTATACGAACAAAAGTTTTAATATAAGGCATTACTTCCATCACATTTGCGGAGCCCATTGCTGTTGCCAGTTGCCACTGGCCAAACGTTACCTGCTGCCACTACTACTACCTTGAACTATGGAGGAAGCCGTTATGGAGGAAAGCAAGAGATTGCTGTTGCTGATTTGAGTTTGAGTCATTTTGATGCATTGAGGTAGTCAGAAGAATGTGGAGGCTAAAGATAGCAGCAGGAAATCCATGGGTGAGAACAACAAATGATCACACCGGTAGACAAGTTTGGGAATTCGATCCTACACTCGTTGGATCTCCTCAACAACTACAAGAAATCGAAAATGCTCGTCAAAATTTCACCAAAAACCGCTTCAATCACAAGCACAGCTCAGATTTACTCATGCGCATTCAGGTAATTAATTGTCTTTGCCCAACATAACAGAAACACAGTCTTCCTTTGCTTTGCTTTGCTGCAGTTTGCCGAGGAGAATGGCAATGCAGCATCAAGTGAAGTATTGCCTCAAGTGAAAGTGAAAGTGAAAGATACAGAAGATGTCACTGTTGACAAAGTCACTACTACTTTGAGAAGAGCTTTGAATTACTATTCTACTATTCAAGCTTATGATGGTCATTGGCCTGGTGATTATGGTGGTCCTATGTTTCTAATGCCTGGCATGGTATTTTCTTCGTTTTTTCCCTTATTTTCTTTTATTTTAATTAGTAATAGTAATTGATGATTATCAAATTTGTTCAGATTATAACTCTCTCTATCACTGGCGCACTCAAATGCAATTTTATCCCACCAAGATGTGTCGTTACCTCTACAACCATCAGGCACGTCTTGCTTACTTTTTGTGGCTTTGACAATTTGTTGCTGAATTGTTATGCTCTTGCTCAACCAAATGTATGGCTGCTATCAACTTTATTTCCCTGCAAAATGTGAACTGCAGAATACTGATGGCGGATGGGGCTTACACATTGAGGGACCAAGCACCATGTTTGGCAGTGTCTTTGTGTTATGTTTTTTTAAGGTTGCTTGGTGAAGGGCCTAATGAGGGCGAAGGCGCCATGGAGAGAGGCTGTAATTGGATTCTAAAACACGGTGGTGCTACTGCAAAAACATCTTGGGGAAAAATGTGGCTTTCAGTTCTGCTCTTAAACCCTTAATCTTTATTTGCTTTCAGTTTTACACTTGTTATTGGGATTTTGTTTCATTCTTTGCTTAACTGGAACAGGTCCTTGGACCATATGACTGGTGTGGCAATAATCCCCTACCTCCTGAGATGTGGCTTCTTCCTTATATTCTTCCATTCCATCCAGGTTCTTCTCCATTTATTTGTGCTCTTTACAAATGCAATTATTTCTAAAAAAAAGTGAGTTCTTGTCCATTCATATGTGCTCTTGATGCATGCCCGTGATGCATATTGAGACACTTCAATGTGCATTACTTGACAGCATGGCTATATAGAATATATAAGTTAGCCATACTGGCTAGAAAATGCTAACTCCAGCAATACTAGAGTGCACGTGTACGCATGCAGTTGAAAATTCCATCGAGTAAATGCTTGTAGTGATAATCATAGGATTGGTCAGCCTTTTGGAGTCAAGTGTTCCATGAACAATTGTTCTTTTTCAATCATTTAATTACTTTATTGAATTTCAAACTAAAGCAGTGACTTATCTTAATGTCTGTCTTCCAACTAAGGTGTTGGAGAAGTAGCAGTGGTATATCACATCTGCTCTCATAGCTATTGAGAAATAACCTTCTGTTTGGAAAATTCTTCAAGTTCGAGGGATGAAAAGAAGAGTTGCTGGAAATTTTGGCGACTAATATTGGAAACCTGAATTTCTGGAATTCATTTGAGTACAAGGGATGGCAGAATTAAAAAAAAAAAATGGAAATGAGAATCAACAAGACTTTTCTGCAAACTGAAGGACCAAATGCAAAATGCAATGCGTCATGCCTTGAAGTTTAGGTCTCTAGGATGTCAAATAACTTTTCATAAGATATCAGTAAAAACTATGAGAGAAGTTAGGTCCATGGAAAGAAGGGAGGTTGTATGCCTGGTTCACTATGTTCTACTTCACCAGTTGAAAGCCTAGTCTCTGTCCTGCTGAATTAAGATTCTGATCCTGCTTAGAAGTACAACCAGTTATGTCTTAACACATGGAAATTGAAAGTAGCTTCAAGAGTTGAACAAACATGTTACAGTAGAGAAGGACCCTCACCATAGATGCAGAAAATATTGTTCTTAGGGGGTAAACACCTTGACCTCTAATGTTTGAAATTTTCCCATTTGGTATTTTTGAGGAAGTTTAATTATAGTCAGTAATATTAGAGGCAGTTTTTGGAAACAAAAAAAAAATAATAATAACTGAGAGATTTTGGCTGGATAAATGTGCCTAAAAATTGTCATGTTGTTATTTTTCCCCCTTATAATTTGGAGTGTTTGATAAGAAAGAAATTCTTGGGATAAATAGTTCTATCTTCAAAATTGGAGTTTATTAAGGAATGCAATATTTTGTTAGAATTGGAGTTGTTGAATGTGTCTGGGAAGGGTTACTTTTTTTTTGGCTTTATTTTCCACTTGTTTCTCTAGGAGGATAATATCTATATGGCAATTTGTTTTCTCTTCTTTTGAGAGGAGTGTGTCTTACATGCTAATTTGTTTTATCTTCTTTCTTCACAAATCAGTTTTTTTTTTTTTTTTGGAAAATGTAATGACAGTCTTCCATCCTATGTAATTTCATTGTGCAATGGACTTTTCAAGGTGAACTACAATTTTGAAGTTTTATATATGCATTTTCTTAGAATATAAATCTAACATGCAAGTCTCTTTTGCTTGTTGAATTCAATAAAAAGAGATAGGAAGATGAAAATCATTTGCATTTCTGACTGGACTGCTTTTGTATGAATGCTTTATTGGTTTCTAATGTCAAGTAATGGTTCGAACCATGCATCATATTCCTGTGAGGATTTCAGCAAGATGGTTTTTGACTACTACGTTCGTTGTTCATCTAATATATGACTGTTTGCCAATTCCAGAGACAACTCGTTCAAATGTGCAATCTATATATCTATAAATTCTAGAAAATGTTCCATAAAAATGAATAGTGTTTGCATTTTTTACTGGCCTGTTGTTGTTTGCATAGACGGCTGTTTGCCAATTTTAGAGGTAACTCATTCAAACACGCAAAGCTTTAAATTCTACTAAATGTTCCATTCTGTTCCTAGTTAAAAAAAAGTATGTTTTTCCCCTTCTGCAGGGAGGATGTGGTGTTACTGCCGGATGGTCTATCTTCCCATGTCATATTTATGTGGGAGGAGGTTTGTTGGACCAATTAAACCAACAGTTTTATCTTTGAGAAAGGAGTTATTTACTGTCCCATATCATGAAATAAACTGGAATGCGGCACGCAACCAGTGTGCTAAGGTCGGTAATTAGTATCTTAATCCTATCAAATCCCATTCAGCACGTACATATGTTTGTTGTATTCCCTTCGTTTCTCTTTGCACTTTTAATGACATATATCAAGGATGGGAATTTATTTCTATTCCAACATTTCTACATTAAGATAAAGCTTATTACATCTATTTTTCTTTTGCAGGAAGATTTATACTACCCACATCCTCTGTTGCAAGACATACTTTGGGCATCTCTTCATGAGTTTGTTGAACCTGTTCTTATGCATTGGCCTGGAAAAAGGTTGAGGGAAAAGGCTCTTCAAACAGCGATGGAGCACATCCACTATGAAGATGAAAACACTTTTTACATATGCATAGGGCCTGTAAACAAGGTGTGGATTTAAGGTGTTTCAACGTGATTGCTTGCAGTTAATTCAAAATGATGGATTAACATTGGTCATTTAGAGTACATTCTGAACTCCTAACCATTTGATTCTTTTAATGCTTTTGTAGATGCCTTTTCTATATTCATTTTTGCTTTTGTTTATTATTTTTTTGTAAATTTTTTTTCTTGGGAAAAGATACAAATAAATCCCTTAGACTATTTTATGAAAAAGTTAAATTTTCTGTCTAAAGTTCATTTGGTACAATTGAAACCCTTAAACTTTTATTTTAGTGCAATTAAACTCTAAACATTTTTTAAATGAAACTACTCAACCCAATCACAAAAACTGTCAAGTAGTTTCATTTATTTTGGTGCGGTTACACCCTCAAAGTTTTTAATTGGTACAATTAAATATCAATATGTCCATTTATTTTTTACTATTTAATTTTTATTTAAAATAAGGAAAATTTATTCTAAATAAAATTTTAAATAACATCAAGTAGTATACACTATAGAATAGTTTTTTTCTAAGCATTATTTTTTTTTCACTTTATACTAATTTTTCTAAATATAGAATTTTTATACTCTAGAATCATTTTTTAAGAATAAAAATTTATATACTTTAGAATAATTATTCTAAGAATAAATTTTACACTCAAATAATTTTTTAAGAATAATTTGTACACTTTATTGCTCTAAGAATAAAACAAATTTTCTAAGTTTAAAAACTTCTACATTTGAAATTTTTTTTTAAAATAAACTAAATTCTTTAAGAATAATTCTACACTCTAATAAATTTTTGCAAATAAAAATTTTGTATAATGAAAAACAAACAAATGGAATATTGGGTTCAATTGTACCAACTGAATACTTTGAGGGTGTAATTGCACCAAAATAATTGAAAATATTCATGTTAGTGATTGGGCTTGATTGTTCTGTTTCAAAAGCATTTAGGGTCTAATTGTACTAAAATGAACTTTAAATATATAATTAAACTTTTGATAATAGTTTAAGGGTTCGTACCTTTTTTTCTAATTTTCCTATGACTGTGAATCAATCTGCGCATGGGTGTCATAATCACTACTTTGTTCTACAGGTGTTACATATGCTTTGCTGTTGGGTGGAAAACCTAAACTCAGAAGCTTTTAAGCTGCATCTTCCAAGATTATATGATGACCTCTGGCTTGCTGAAGATGGGATGAAAATGCAGGTCTCAAATATGTTCTAACAATTAATAAATAGTTTGATGCATAAGCATTTTTTATATGTGGGGAATCTTTGTGAGGTTTCTAGGACCATCGGGAGAGAAGCTAATTACTAATATAATGTTACTTGATACGCATTCATGCAAGTGGTATGGTGGATGTTTTTACTTCTAATATGCACCACTGGCAGAGATCTTGCAGCTATGATGTTTAAAACTTTTTTGGGGTTTTACAGTTAATAGTGATGATTTTTACTTGTTCAACTTTATTGATAACTTGGATCAGAACTGTTGTGTTTAGTCCACATAATAAATCTGTTGCAGGGATATAACGGAAGTCAATTGTGGGATACAGCATTTGCAGTTCAAGCAATTGTGTCAACTTATCTTATTGAGGAATATGGTCCGACTTTAAAAAAAGCACATACATACATTAAAAAGTCGCAGGTCTATTTTCCCTCTCTTAAGCTATTAGTATTTCTTAGCAATTATTGCATACTATATAGTCTTTTAAGTTTTAACTATTAAAATGTTTTTTTTTTTTTTGAAATCAACTATTAAAATGTTTTTTTTTTCCCTGTACTTTGAAGGTTTTGGAAGATTGTCCTGGGAAACTTTATTTCGGTATCGCCACATTTCAAAAGGTGCATGGCCATTTTCAACTGCAGATCATGGATGGCCCATCTCAGACTGCACAGCCGAGGGAATAAAAGTAATGGTTCATCACATTAATGATGCGTCCACTAAATCCATACATAGTAATTCTGCATTCGCTAAATATGTTCCTGATAACCTACATGGATTTTGTAGGCTCTTATGTTATTATCAAAAATTCCATCAGAAATTGTTGGGAAAGGATTGGATGTGAACCAGTTATATGATGCGGTGAATGTTGTTCTCTCATTGCAGGTAACTCATGCCTGAATATTCTGAGGAGGTAGACAAGTGATGCCAATTACTAATAAAAGATGAATGTTCATATCTCTAATTGCTAATATGAGTAATTTTTACTTTGTTTCATGAGAACTGCATTTTTTTTTTTTTTTTTTAAAGCCATACGATCAAACCTGAAGTATACTATGTATGAATAGGATACTTACCGAAAAATTGATACGCCTCTATGATGCTTGCTGATGCCAGGTAGTTCTAGACAAGGTCTTTGGTTTGCTACTTCACAAATAATGCAGGCATGGAGCTCAGGGGAAATAAGCTTTAAAGATTAAGAAGGTTTAACTTTAATTTCTATATTTCATTTAGAGGGTTTATTTAGGATGTTCTAGAGAATAATATAGTGCTAATAGCAAATTTATGTTTACGTAAGTTAAAATTTATTGCAAGTCCAGTGTCTCTGCAATTTTTGGATTCATAACTTGGAATATATTTTGCAAATGAATGATTTATACAGTTACAACCTCATACAGGGTTATAAGTTAAATATCAATGTGGAGTGCCTAAATTCTAACACTATGTATGGATTGAGAGAAACATAAAGGGAAGGGAAGGGAATATGATGAGAATTAAATTTTATGTTATTTGACTATTAAAAGTTAATAGAGGGGGAAGGGAATTGAAGGAGATTTATTCCCCCTCATTCCCCTTGTAGAAGGTAAAATTGATTACACCCCAAATTGGAGTCTAAAATATTTCAACTCCAAATCATATTATAATTTAAAGTTTTATTTCCTTTTTAAACACTTCCCATTCTTTTCCATTGTTAGTTAATTTTAAGTCACCAACACAACAAAATCTATAGTTTTTATTTCTTCCCCTTCCCTCTATAGTTGTCATGGATAGTGTAAAGGTTTCGAGTTAAAGAGAACTAAACAGGAGCAATTATAATTGTAGCAATTGAATGGGAAGTGATTGAAGAAGCATACCTTGGCTCCTTTATACAAACCTAGGGGCCAAGTCTCATGTGTTTACTCTTATATGGTGTTTCTAGTTGGAAAGATTGTTTTGTAGCTGTTGGATATATTTTTTTTTTACTGGACTGTCTTTCTGGGGTCTGCATGTTTCAAGCAAAATACCTTTGAGATTTTAGAAAGTATGATTGAATAAGGTATTGAATTATTACAATTGCAACCTTTAACTGTAAGGCTAATTAGCAGGAATCGGGATTTGGGATTTTGATTATTCAAACCCTTGCAAGGAATTATGGATTTTTGCTTTGTCACTGCTTTAAGTCTTAGGGTTGGGCTTTCTATTTATCTTATGCTTTGGACAATGATGCAAACAATGCTGGACTCTAGGAAACATAAGTTCATATAATCTACATTTCATAGTGACCACATTCAGCGCATGAACGATGAAGTTTTTTCTTGTTAGTCCGAATAGAACCTTAATTTCAGAATATTAATGTAATTCCAACTATTTTTGGGAACATGAAAACTGTAAGTCCTTGTACTTTTCTTGCCAGTTTCACTCTATATGGGTTGATCTGTGTTTTAAACTCTTCATGTTTTCTGCTCGAAAATTCAACGGTAGAGTCTTCTTTGGGCCTTTGGCTACTCAGTAACCTCTTGTTGTTTGTATTCTTATTTTCTATGTTGTTGGAAAAAGCATGACTTTGAATTGTTTATGGATCTTTTCATGCAATTCTAGCCATTCTTTCTCCAGGTCTCAATTCTCACTTGTCTCCATTGGCAGATTATATTCTGAATGCTAATGTTTATTCTAAGACTGTGGCTTTTGTCAGTCACAATGTCGTAAATTTCAAAAAGGATTTACTCTGACAATCTGTTGCAGTTGTTAGGTTGAATAAGGCATTACCATCAGGATTATTTGGAGTTCTTGTTTTGTGCCCTTACGGTAGTTAGAATTGTAGCCATGTTCTTATGCATTGTATGTTAATGTGCAGTGCAAAGGTAGATTATTTTATTTGCCCTTCATCAAAGGTACAATCATGTATTGATCATCAAATGGGTGAAATACACCTCCCATTATTTTGCACATCTACCAAAAATCATCTGATGGAACAAACCAAAATTTCTCCTTTTCACATGCTATTTAATCATTGCTATTCATGGATACACCTCGCCCTTGGAAACTATGTTACTAGCATACAATTATATTATTTTCTCAAATATTGTGGATTTGTTTTATGGATAGAGAAATGGGATATTAGATAGTTGGATGTCTTACAGAAGGTGATACATCAACTATTATGCACTTTAAATAGGCTAACTAATTAGGATTTTCCTCTATTCTCCTGCCCACGTATTAAAGTGGCATTTCAAGGGATGTTTTTGATATTCCTATTTTTTTCCTTGTACAGAATGGTGGTGATGGCGGCTTTCCTACTTATGAGCTTTCAAGATCTTATAGTTGGTTAGGGGTAATATCTATCTTATGTTCTTGATCTTATTGTTGAATATCAAATTTATTTTCTTATTCTGCATTTCATACGGAACCGTTTTAGGCATGAATTCAATGAATACCATGTTCTCTAATAATTTCCAGTGTCAAACATTTTACATGGTGAGTGGATTGTCTTTCACCCTCCTTATGTGATAGATATTACTGTTTATTTTGACATCAGTTTTGTCAAACAAGAAAACCATTTAGGTAATTTATTGGCCTTTCTCTTTATCTCAGGTGAGGTTACTATTTATTTATTTCATGGATTTTAGGTTTATATTGGACCAATTTGGTTTCGTTTAAGTTCTTCCCAGTGGGCAGAGCTGGAATCCAAATCATCATCATAATCCCAGGAGAAGTTATTTGGTAGACATAGTCTTCTGTGTTATACAAAAAACAGTATTTAAAAATGGAATTTGATTATATGATTGTGTTAAATGATACAGTTGCGTATATGTGTCTAATCATCATTTGCCTACGATAAATCTAGGATTGCTAGCCAAGTTCTTGGTTGCTTCTTAGCTAGCTTGAACTTTGCTTGGGCTGAACTGAACATTGTAAGGCTCATTGGATCTTAAAACTATTACAGTTTATTTTTTTGGAAAAAAAATTCATGAAATTTTTTTGTTGTTATTAATTTTAAATTGTCGACTTGTGTGATTTTCATGATTCATATTACTGTTCAGAAAATTTAAGTGAAAAATATGGAATTGATAAAACCAAGAAATGTAATTCTTAAAAAAAAAAGAGCTACTTTGTAAGACTCTTAATGTCATCCTTTATAATTAAAATTCACGTTATTTGATTATGTTCTTTCAAGCACATATTATATAGCAGTTAACTTATGGTTTATGCATTTTTTAAAAATTATTGTTATAATTTGGTTTTATGAATCACTTTTTCCTGCGTCAATTTTTCCATTTCAGTTTATCAACCTCGCTGAAACTTTCGGTGACATTGTCATTGATTACCCGTAAGTGGCTGCAAAATTCAGTAAATCAACCTCTTCCTTTTGTTTATTTCTTTGCTGTGATCTGACACTAACTTTTAATGTCATTTGTAGCTATGTTGAGTGCACTTCAGCTGCAATTCAGGCTTTGACATCATTTTGTAAATCACATCCTGAACATCGGCGAGAAGAAATAGAACATTGTATCAAAAAGGCATCTAAGTTCATTGAAAAAATACAAACAGCAAATGGCTCATGGTATGCTCACCTCTGTCAAGATCTAGTACATGGATGACCTATTAATCAAGTCCATAAACTATATTTCTTCTATCCTATTTTCTATGTTAATTATCAAGATTTTTTGTGCAGTAATTTTTTAAATTCTCTAAGCTGTACGTTTTAAATTTATTCAACTGAAAATTTCATTCGTCTCACTCTACCTTTAAATGCGAAATTGCTTTCAGGTATGGCTCATGGGGTGTTTGCTTTGCCTATGGTACATGGTTTGGTGTAAAAGGATTGGTAGCCGCTGGAAAGAGCTTCAATAATTGCTCTAGTATTCATAAAGCCTGTGATTTTCTGCTGTCTAAACATTGCCCTTCTGGTGGCTGGGGAGAGAGTTATCTTTCATGTGAAAAGAAGGTAACATTGATGGCTTTTCCTTCCTGTATTTTCATATATATTCATCTTTCCAATTTGAAGCATGTGTGAATTAGTGGCTGCAAGTCTCTAAAAATTTGAAATGCATTTGTACATTTTTGAATGGTAGATTTCAAACATAATAAAGTCATGTGATTTCTTTAGGAATTTTTAGAAGAGGGTTTCATAAGCTGTAACCAGGGTCAAATTTTACATTATGCAGGGGAGTATTTAAAACTGGATAAGGGCACAATGACAATATTCAGAAAATACTGTATGTTCGTTTAAAACTTCCTTATGATTAGGCTTTAGAATGATTGGTCTCTCTATGTTCATTTAAAGGTGTAGGAATAAAGATGTCTCGAGCTCTAGTCTCCCTATCCAACAGTATCGGTGAGAGTTATATGAAGGGAAGGGCTATCCTTGCTGCTGTTGACAAATAAGCTATAGTTCCCTTTTTCTAGATTATGTGTGAAAATAAGGAAATGTTGACTAAACTCCCAAACATGGTGTAAATCTTGTATTTTAGGGGTTCACAAGCATGAGGGCTTGAATATTGGTAGGCGTAATTAACCAAACTTATGTGTGTACACACACACCCAACCAAACATGGTGTAAAACTTGTATTTTGGGGGTTCACAAGCATGAGGGCTTGAATATTTGTTTAAAATTTTCCAACAATTCTATGCCAATAATTTCAAATATTCTCAATATTTATTGGAAAAAGTATGATTCTTTTTTTTTTTTATGTTGTATCATTTCTTGTTTGTTTAAAAAGCACAATTAAAATCAATCTAAATTCATCTTATACCTTAGTCATAGCATGGTCTGGGAGAGTTACTTTTCAGCATCAACTAGAGAAGACTATAATCCATTTCATTGGTTCAATATAGACATTTTTTTTTCTTTTTTTAGTTGTGTGTTTCAAATATTTTTGGATACCCACTAGTCAAGAGAGTAAGCACTCCTTAAGACGACAATACTCCTTTATCATTTTTTTTTTCTTGGAATGAGGAATAATGAAACTGTAAATTTTGAGAAAAAAAATAATTACTTGTGTTTTTCTCTTGTGTGTTTAGCTTACAACCTAGCTGATATATATATATACACAAGTGTACTAAATATGGTAAATTCGTAACCTTTTTGGGCTGAAAATGTGCGTCAGCCCCTTGCTTATGAATGTGCTGGTTGAGCCCGTGTCAACCATTGCCATCACCGTTATGCCATTGATCTTCACAGCCACATGCATCAAGTTAGCTTTTGCTGCATTCCAATCACTAACCAAAGTCGCTAGTGAAGACAAAGGAAAATCAGAATCATCAACAAGCTTATAATTGAGTTGAACACTCCCAAGAAGTGCCGCAGCTTCTTGTTCATTTGCCTCTTTCTTTGCTGTAGGATTTTCTTCAGTAAAGAGAGCATTGATCTGTTCTCTCTTTGGGCCATCCTGCACCTTATGTGGTCCACCACATAAGAAATAGCCCTGAATCCTCTTCATGGTATTGCTTCCACTAATTTAGGAACCAGCCTGCATGTTGTCAAGGCCTTGACTGCCCTTCTCTTTATTCTTTGCACCCCTCCCCACAGAATGTAAAGAATCAACATCACTCTTCTCAGCCTCACTGAGATCAACCAAGGCATCCACCGCAGCAATTGCACTAGGAAGGCCATTAACTCGCTACCTCCTAATCTCTGCTTGTGCCCATGGTTTCAAACCCGAGAGGAAGTTGTATAATTTATCTTCCTTAGACATCTCTCTAATGTCCAGCAACAAGGAACAAAAGTCCTTTACATAATCCCACACAGAACCCACATGCTTCAACTGCATTAGCCTATCCCTCGCCTCCCATGACGAGTTGGTTAGAAGAAATTGTTCCCTCAACTCCTTCTTGAGTCTATCCCATGACTCAATCTTGGGTCTGTCAGCATTCTCATCATCTATGGTGCGTGTTCTCCACTATAGTTTTGCGTCACCAACCAAGTACATGCAAGAAATGGATACCATCTCATATTTTGGCATCGCATCAGCAACAAAATACTGCTCCATATCCCACAAGAAATTCTCAATTTCTTTAGAAACCCGTGCACCACCAAAGGGTTTTGGTTTAGGCACCTTGATCTTTGGACGATCACCAACCAGTTCATCACGGCCATCTCAATAGCAAGGTCTTCATGACCCTTACGAATCGCAACAACATCATCCTCTAAGGATCCTTGAACGCTCTCAACGTGTTCTTCAAGTGCCATAATTCTGTCCAACACAGAACTGTCTTCCCAAGTCTGAGGAGCCTTTCCCATCAATGCCTTAAGTCTCGAAAGCCTTTCATGAATTTCATTGCCTCCAACCATCTTCAAGTCACTGAGCCTTGAAGCAACCAGGCTCTAATACTAGTTGTCACAGGGGTAGATTTTCAAGTCCTATAGACAGCCCCTATGCGGCAATCAAGTCCCCACTTGACTCAGTCTACCAACACTCATGCAGCAATGTTCAACAATAAAGGTTCGAACAAGCAATATTCAATGAAATTAAAGGCAACAAGAGGCAGCAATGTATAGGCACAAAGTCTGCTATGTTATTATACAAAACACAGTAATTTACAGCCTAAAGGACTTCCTCAAAGCACCCACACATGGTGTCTTTTCATCCAGGTTACAACTAGTATTTATACCACTAGGTAGGCAGTTTACATGGAAGTCACATGGCAGTTTTCTGCCTAAATTCTAGCCTAGTGTGCAGTTGAAACCCCCAACTGCCTAGGGCCGAATCTTGTGCTAATTGTGCCAGCAATGCATGTCCACAACTGCTGCATCCTGAGTCAGCCACACAACCCACGTTTTCAGCTTTGAATATAGGTAACCACTGATAACTGCCTCACAGATGTGTATGCATGTCTGCCTGCCATGCATGCACTCCATTCACCCACGTAAACCAACCAGTCTGCCCACTCTGATTGACTGCTTAGCCACCAGCCAATGCTAGTCAACCATTCGAACCATGCTCAAGCCACTTAGGCCATTGACAACCCACTCAAGCTGTCTATGCCACTGCTTGTCTTGCCCATTGCAAGTATGCCTCGGCCTTACTCCAAGGATCAGTGTGCCACGCCTTGGACAATCTCTGCACCGAAACTTAGCCACTCAAGTTTGTCTGCCACCGACTTGTGCTAGGCAGTCCCACTATCTACCCATGTTTTGCCACCGCTGCTCTGACATGCCTATCTCCGCATGCCTTTCTTTGCTTGGCTTGCTAGGAGCAGTGTCCATCCGGGCAAACATTTGTTCCATGTAGCAAGAGGTAGGGGTGGTTTGTTACACCCCTAATTCCTTGACATGGGGCTGGTTGCGAGGATGGAAGCTGCTCCTACCAAGCCAAGCAAAGAAAGGCATGCGGAGATAGGCATGTTAGAGCAGTGTTGGTGAAACATGGGCAGCTAGTGGGACTGCCTAGCACAAGTCTGCGGGACACAGACTTGAGTGGCTAAGTTTCGATGCAGAGATTGTCCAAGGCGTGGCACACTGATCCTTGGAGTAAGGCCGAGGCATATTTGCAATGGGCAAGACAAGCAGTGGCATGGACAGCTTGGGTGGGCTGTCAATGGCCTAAGTGGCTCGGAGTGGCTTGGGTATGGTTCGGATGGTTGACTAGCATTGGTTGGTGGCTAAGTAGTCAATCAGAGTGGGCAGGCTGGTTGGTTTACGTGGGTAAATGGAGTGCATGCGTGGCAGGCAGACATGCACACACATGTGCGAGCCAGTTATCAGCGGTTACCTTATATTCAAGGCTGAAAATGTGGGTTGTGTGGCTGACTCAGAATGCGGCAGTTGTGGGCATGCATTGCTGGCACAATTAGCACAAGATTTGGCCCTAGGCAGTTAGGAGTGTCAACTGCACACTAGGCTAGAATTTAGGCAGAAAACTGCCATGTAAACTGCTCATTCAGTGGTATAAATACTGGCTGTAAACCTGGATGAAAAGACACCATGTGTGGGTGGAAGTCCTTTAGGCTGTAAATTACTATGTTTTGTATTATAACATAGTAGACTTTGTGCCTATACATTGCTGCCTCTTTGTTGCCTTTAATTCCATTGAATGTTGCTTGTTCGAACCTCTATTGTTGAACATTGCTGCGTGAGTGTTGGTAGGCTGAGTCAAGTGGGGACTTGATTGCCGCATAAGGGCTGTCTGTGGGACTTGAAAATCTACCCCTGTGACATATAGCATGCTGCTTTTCAAAAATATTTTTGTTCTGGTCTATCAACTAAAGAATTTTATCAATAACCCAAAAAAGTCTTTTGCAGATAGACAAAAACAGAAAAAACAAAAAAGCGCACAGTTTTTTCATAACTCTCTAACTCCAAACTTGAAAGAAGAAAGAGGTTAGGTCCTTGGTTTCATTTTTCCTTAGCAAAACGCATTCCGACAACATCCTGGATACATCTGAACACTTGATCGGGAGTCCTTGCTATTGAACACAATCTCATTTCTGGCCCCGACTCAAAAAACTGCACTGAAAAATTTGTTCTTCATGCACACCCTGCACACTTCCTGCTGAAATGAGAAACTTCTCTATCCCACTTAAAAGGAAGTCCATGAATTTAGCAGGCAGCTAAAATTTTGCACATATCTCTTGGAACTGCACAGTCAATAAACAAGTGTGGCACATCCTTATTCTCATAAAGACAGGCGCATGAATCTTTATTAATCAGTTCGCATCTTTTTTATCTCTTTTTAACAGCTAATTTTTACTTTTTTTTTTTCTTTATTTCTTTTTTAATGAAGAGCAAGCCAACTGATAAACTCTTACCTTGGAACATGCTTCCCCAAACTAATTTGGACCTTGACACTTCAGAAGCAACCTGACAAAAGTTTATCCCTAGCATTAGCAATTGTATATTTTTTTCATGAGGAGTTCCAGACTTAATAATATTATTGGCAAACTCCATAATCTAGAATTTTTACTGAACATTATCCCAAATCTGAGTTGTAATACCATAAATTGGATCGGGAAATTTCCAAGTACCATCTTTCTGTAAATCACACAATCTGGTAGGTTTAAACACATCTGAATCAAGTATACTGATATTGGGAAATCTATCATAAAGCAATGAACCATCATTGGCCCCTGGGTCAAATCAGAAATTCCCAACATATAGTTGAAAAATTTCTTGAACTAAATTCTCAAATTCAACAAATGAGTCCAAGACCATCTTGTATCTTGTAGTGTTATGCTTTCCAAAACTCAGGTGCTTAAGTTTATTTTCTTGACACCAAAAGAACCCACAAAGTACATTTACTAGTAAGCAGCTTGCAGATATGCTTGCCAATTGCAGCATTATTCCAGTCACACATATCCTCTTAAGACCAGTATTAATGTTTCTTATTTCCCCAATAGTGCAGGACTAAAATTATTAAGAGCATATTGTACATAAATCTGTACGACTGTTTAGCTTTCTTAAAAAATGCTTATTTTCTTCCAATTGACAGGTTTATACCAATCTTGAAGGTGACAAATCTCATGTGGTGAATAATGCATGGGCTATGTTGAGTCTTATTGATGCTGGGCAGGTATTGTCTAGTTTTACTGTTTTGCTGCACTAACTATGGCTTTGTGTAAATCCATCTGATTGTTGCTGAAAGTGATTGCAAATGTGCTAGTAACATTTTTAGTATTTAGAAAGAGAATATTTGTTCTTGGTGCCGTTAAATCACCTGAACTTGGTTTTATGGCGTGCTTGATGTTTGCATTGTACTAACAAACCACCGATGAATTGCTAAGGCTTTCATGTTTTGGCAAGTGATTAAAGTTGCTTCATTTTAATTTTTTTTTTCCCTCTAAAGAAAATTCGCACTTTTGAAACTTTAATGCTGAGCAGGCTGAGAGAGATCCAACACCGTTGCATCGTGCGGCAAGATACTTAATAAATGCTCAAATGGAGAATGGAGATTTTCCACAGCAGGTATCTTCATTATATTATATGCTATGCCTCTCTGCTTCATTTGCATTGCTTCTTGATTGTATATTTAAATGGTATCTAATTGATGTGCAAAATATTTGAATGCTTGCCAACTAGACAACTTGTGTGGGAAAATTTATATTCCAACGTCATTTATTGTCTAGCTTTGGTTACGTTAAAGATTGTAATGCTCTTTTGGATACAAATATATATATATATAAAATTGGTTGCACAGTTAAAATAAATATTTGAAAAGAAAGTACTTTTAAGAAAAAAAAAAACAGTTTCTTGTCAATTTCTTTCCTATTTTCATATTAACCAAAGTAAGGTATTTTTTCGTATTACTGCATTTGTTTTCGATCAAAATCAAAATATGAAAAAAGAACGTTTAAGAATCAAAAAGAAAAATTCTCCTTGGTTCTATTTTTCTTTTCCTTTTCACTATTTTGACGAGCTTTTTGCTAAGTCAAAGTCATTAAAATGCATAACCATTCAAAACTTGCTCTCTTTATAGCTCAAATGACATTTGATCAAACACTTCTAATAAAGGGAGACACACCGTAATATTTAATAGAAGTGATTGTTCAATGTGATGCGGAAGGCAGCATGTGTCTATCACCATATTGAGATATCCGGCGTGAAAGGAGCTCCTGCTCTTTATTTGGAATGAAATTACTGAAAACCCCATGTGGTATATTTGTCATGTACCCTTCAAATCCTGCTGTTTTCAGTCATCTTAGTACACTCTAGTCCCTGAAGATGTTTACATTGGATTGCACAAGTCCTTCCCCCTCAAGAAAATAAAAATTGCACCAAGTCCTTGAATTTTTATGTTAAACACCTGAAGTCCTCCAAAAGTCGTACTCAGATTATAATTTCCAAATAATAGAGACCAATGCATATTGTGATACACATTAAGGGCCTGTTTGGTTCACAAGAAATAAGGGTGGAAATGAGAATCATAATGAATGATTCGATTTTCTAAAATTTACACCAGAATTGGAATGAAATTCCTGCATCACTAGGAATCATTCTTTTTCCCTTACTCAAGGAATGAATTCTTATTTCTATGAAAAGTAAATTAAACCTATGAATTGGTCAAATATTTAAATATTAAAATATGACATGTAAAATTTATAACGTAAAATATATGAATTAATAAAAAATATTCTAATTAATATCATTCATTAAAATAACGAATGAATAATTTTTTAATATGAACTCTAAAAGGGATCAAAAGTGGCTAAATATAAAGAATTCAAGCTAATTAGCTTAATTTCCTATTCTGAAATTAATTAGCTTGAATTGGATAAATTTTTAATTATTTTTCTATTTTGGAGTCAATAAGAAAGATTCAAAAAGATTTTAGAAGATGTGAGAAGATTTAAGAATATTTCAAGTCAAAATCAAATAATCAATAAGTCAAAGTCAAAGGTCAATAGTCAACATATGACATGTGACATGACATGCTTCAATATTTAGTTGTCATGAGTTGTTATTTTGCTTAGTTGTCATGAATTGTAATGAGTTGTCAATTTTGATTTTTTAAAGATGAGTTGTCATTAGTTATCCTATTTTAAAGGAAATATCCTTAATTAAGGATTTTTCTATATAGGCATCTTTGGGAATAAGGAAGAAAACATTTTTCTTTAAGGGTTAGGTTGTTTACATGCTTATATAAGGACTACATATATTATGAACGAATTTAAAAATGTATTTTTGACAATTTTAATCAATTAAGTGAGGTTTTTCCTTAATTTTGTTCTTTTGAAACTTTGCAAGTTTACTTGAATTGTTTCACATCTACCTTTCATTACAATTGTTAGGTTAGACTTAGAATTGTATGATTGTTCATCTTATAATAGCTAAGTATCTTACTTCACTTTAATAAGTAAGGGGTTTAGTTCCATCAACACAACCTATCATTGATGATTCTTGAGCAAGATTTCAAAGTTGAATGCGCGTTCTATCTTTGTTATGGGTATGATTCGTATCATTTTTATAATAATTTTAACATATAATTATAATAATATTTAAATAAATAAATAAAATTTAAGATGAATTTTAAAAAATAGATTATAATGCTATTTTTAATGTAGAAAGAATAATTATAAAAAAATATTTTAATAGATAAATAATATTGATTCGGATTTGGTAGCGAGTCAAACAACTCACTAATATTTTTATTCTATCTCTGATTCTTCTTCATTTTCTTCTCGATTCAAGATAAAAAAATTTATGTGCTTTGACAAGTATATAAAAAGCTAATTTCTGTTTTATTTTTTTGTTAACAGGAAATAATGGGAGTATTTAATAAGAACTGTATGATAACATATGCAGCCTATAGGGATATATTTCCAATTTGGGCATTGGGGAAATACCGCTGTCGGGCTTCATAAACCATCCTCTTTAGATTCTTTTTTGTTCTTTCAGAGGTTGGAATATCACTAGAATTGAGCTGCAGCCTGCAGCCATGGACAGTTATTAATTAGTTGAAATAATGAGTTCTGTTTTTATGGTTAATTGGTTGGGTTTGCATTTGTAAAAATATTTCAAGTTGCATTTAAATAACTTTATCAGGAAAAACATATGAAACAAATATACCAAATTCAGGCTCTGATACTCCTCAAAGACACCAACTGGAATAGGCACAATTGCACGGACACTCTCTAAATTTTCCATTTTTATTATTTTAGTACTTTTTTTTTTGGCTCGCTCAACTGTGTATATTTCAAAATTAGTGCTCAGTTAACATTAAAAAAAATGTCTTGTCATGGTGCCATTTGTTGGATTTGCTTAAAATATTATTTTAAGGCGAAATGCCTCTTGAACTCTCCACTCTGCAAGTTTTTTAAGTTAATAAGTCCACTGTTTTCATTCGTGGTTGGCCACTTCTTCTCTTTCAATTTTGTTTTCATTGTTTTCATTTATGTCATTTTTTTGGGTACATTTTTTCAAGTTTTTGGTATATTTTGGCGTTTTCTGCTTTTTTTTTCTATAATTTTTTTATCTATTTATTTTTTTAAGTCATCTTTAATTTAAGTTTATTTTATGTATTTATTTGATTTATATATTTAAATAATTTAATTTTATATTTAAAAATTAATATGTATAATAATAAATAATATTTTATAATAAATATACTCAGAATTAAAACTTTTAATAATTAAAAAGAATCTCTATAAATAATATCTTAATAAAAATATTTTACAATATTCAAAATATATAACTACCATTAATAACAACCAGAGAATACAATAAGTACGTAATACTACTGCAGCGTTTAACAATATAAGAAAAAGATAATTTAAAGTTTACATAAATCAGCTGAAGAGAAAAAAGTTCAGTGAAATGAACTACTATGAGAGGTCTGATGAGAAGGATCCTTAAAAATAATTAAGGGGATCAGACCTCACTAAATGAATTATTATTATATATATACATGCAACCTAAGAACATAGACATTCAAACATCAGTATAATAATATTTATATATTTATATTTATTTTATACATGCATTTCATACAGATGTTCGAAATCACATTTCACAACAAACAAATAAATGTAATAAGATTTTTGGTGGAGGACTGGAGCAGAATTCTAAAATATTTTGCAACCTTGATCATTGAACCTCACTAGCCAACAAGCTCATTTAATTCCAAAATATTTCTTTTCTCAATTTTGACAGTAGACTGACCCCGAGACAATAATTAAGGAGGGTCAGATCTCACTGAGTGAATCATTATTATATATATACATACAACTTGAGGACACAAACAATCAAGCATTAGTATAATAATGTTTATATATATTTTTTTTTATTTTATACATGCATTTCATACAGATATTCGAAATCATATTTTACAACAAACAAATAAATGCAATAAGATTTTTGGTGGAGGACTGGAGCAGAACCCTAAAATATTCTGCAACCTTGATCATTGAACCTCACTAGCCAACATGCTCATTTAATTTCAAAAATATTTCTTTTCTCAAATTTGACAGTAGACTGGCCCCGAGACACTAATTGAGGGGGGTCGGATCTCATTAAGTGAATTATTATTATATATATACATACAACCTAAGAACACAAATATTCAAGCATCAATATAATAATATTTATATTTATTTATTTTATAAATGCATTTCATACAGATGCTCGAAATCACATTTCATAACAAACAAATAAATGCAATAAGCTTTTTGGTGGAGGACCGGAGTAGAACTCTAAAATATTCCGCAACCTCGATCACTGAACCTCACTAGCCAACATGCTAATTTAATTCCAAAAATATGTATCTTCTCAATTTTGACAGTAGATGTAATATCCCTTGTTTTAAATATTTTAATACTGTACCGGGATATACAGTGTTAATAATTTTTTTATATATATTACGATATTTTCATGAGTTGATGTGTATTTAAAACCTATTTTAATTATTGTGCATTGTTTACACTACTTTACGTAAAATTATCCCGGGACTTATATTTTTGGGAAAATTTTTACGTAAATAATTTATTATTAATTATTTTAAATATATTTTTGGACTTGCATGAACTCATACGTATTTTTAAATTACTAAACACCGTGTATGTGTGCAATATTTATTTAATTAGGGTTTACTATATATTACCTTAATATTTTATTATTTGTTTATTAATTTATTGTTATTTAATTATTTTTATTTATTATTAAATTATTAAAATATTAAATTATATGTGTGGATGTGAAATTTTTTCAAATATTATATTAAAATTTTTATTTTTTTTCTTTCTTTTTTTTCTTTTTCTTTTCTTTTCTTTTTCTTTTCTTTTCTTTTCTTTTTTTTTCTTCTTCTTCTTCTTCTTCTTCCTTCCCGCGTGACTACCCTTCCCCTCACCGCTGCTACTCCAATCCCCGGCCGTCGGTGTGCCACCAGCAGCTCCACCTTCGTCCTCAGTCGTCCCCCGCCGCCAGCAGCCTCCTTCCCCTGCGTCGGCGAGCTGTTTTTCTTCTTTTGGCCGAAATTCCTCTCCTCGCCGTCGACGACGATTCCGACCACCATTTTCGACACCGCCAGTCTATTTCTTCTCCTTGAGCACCGGTGAGTGTGATTCTAGCTTTGGTTTGAGCTTAAATGGTCTAGATTTGTTTAGTTTTGAATTTTTCCAATTCGGCCATATTAGGGTTTTTGATTTTTTTGAGCTTCGAATTGATTGATTCATGAAAACTCCCTTCACAAATGTTGATCATAGTAGCTTAATCTACATGTATGAATTTTTGTGGAATTTTGGGAGATTTTTTGGATTTTTGGGTATTTTTGAATATTTTAATATTATTTTCTAATTTTCGGAAATGAATTATTTAAATTATGAAATTATGTTTTATGGTTAAATTAGGTGTTTAAATGAATTATAGGAATTTATTTGGAATTTTTATGAATTTCTAAGTATTTATTTTGAATTATTGAAGTTTATGTAAATTTGGAAAAATTAGGTTAATTATGTTTTTAATTGAATTTAATTGTTTAATTGAGTTTAATTATTAATATTATTGATAAATATGTTGAGAAATTTAATTTTGGATAATTATACTATTTTTGGTGAATTTTTGAAGTAATTTTAGTATATTTATATATATAGGGGTATTTTGGTAATTTTTCCCTAAATTGGCTAAAAATGTAATTTAATTGGTTTTAATAGTTATTTAAGGTATAAAAATGATTTCTACAAATTATTTGGTATTTTTAACTAATTAAAACTATTTTTCATGAATTATTTTCAATTATATATATAATATATGATTTTTCTAATAAAATGAGTTTTATTGGTTTTTACTGTGTTTTAAGGTTAATTATGTAATTTCTATTTATAAAATGAATTTCTGTGATATAAGGGTATTTTTGGTATTTTCATAATTATTCTGTGAATTGTGGACCCCGGTCGGTGGACTGTAGTTTGGAGTCCGACCGTCGGATTTTGATTGTGCTCTGTGTAGTTTTTCGAAGTGTATTTCCTTGCAGGGTCGGCACTACTCTTTGAATAGAGAGATGTCCGTTTTACAGGGGAGGTTCTGTCGAATTTTCGATATAATTCTCGTAAAACGTGATATTCGGTTGAACCCTGATATCGATTCTATGTTTAATACTCTAGATCGAATTCTAGGATTTTCTGTTAGGTTTCTTCTAATGTCTGTCGTTATTGCTTGTTTAGTTGCGCCGAGACCGAGGGCTAGTGGACCAGGCCCGTCGGACCCATCTCGTGGAGCGCACTAGGGTGAGTTACTATTTTATAAATATGTGCTTTAGGATGCATAATTTTAGAAATATATGTTTTATTTTGATTAAATATGCATAAATAATGTGATTTGTATTTAAGTATATTTTTAGTTTATTTTTGGTTTATTTTTTATATATATTAAATTATATGCATGTTTTGTAAATAAATTATATTTAAAATGTTTTTAAATATATTTCTAGCTTAATTTATAAGTTGATTGGATTTGTTTGATGTATATATACTCGAAATATACCTGGTTTATTTTTGGTATATTTCTAGTATATATATGGTCTATGTTGTTATTTTATTTAAATTCATGCATCATTTATTGTGAATGAATGTTTTATATTATTAATGATGAAGGATATCAATAGAACGTGCTACCTAGTGGGCAGCACTAGGACCGAGTACGTACCGGTACGCCTATAGTATTTAGGCTATATTACTAACCATTTGTGGATATTGATTGAATATGATTATTTGTTGTGTGAGATATGGTTTGGAGGTGTGATTGCTGGAGCTCGGTTGACCAAGTGTCTCGGGGCTAATCACACTGGCAGTCAGACTGTTGGAGCTCGGTTGACTTAGTGTCTCGGGGCCAGTCTACTGTCTAAATGGATTAAGTGGATATATTTGGATTAAGTGAGCCTGTGTGGCTAGAGTGTTGTCTAACACCATTTCCGAGGTTGCGATATTCTAGGGTTCTATATGATCCTTTATAAAATATGATTTTCAATGAAAAATATATATAAAATGATTTTATTGCATCTGTGTGTAATTGCCTGTATATATACGTATTAGATATATATACTGTTGACTGTATGCATTATCATTTAGTGTGTATGTATATATATTATAGTAATTCACTCAGTGAGGTCTGACTCCCCTCCGTTGATAATTTTTCAGGAGAGTCAACATCTTCAAACCTCAGTAGCAGACCTATACGCCGAATTTCTTCCGCCCCGACTTCCTTGTGTAAACTGCTTACTTGAGTCTTATTTGTATATAATCTAGACACTGCAGTAGTTATAAATTAATTATGAGATTTTATGTATTTTATTTATGTGAGGTATGGTATCATGTGAACTGGATTTGTATTAAAAGATTTTATATATATGAAATGATGAGGATTTGATTTAAATCCAGTTGGTACATATGTTATTATGATATTTATGATTTTCATTTCCGCTACATTATATATTGCTACTATTATTGCATGTTTTATTTTATTTTTAGGCTTGCTATGGGTTCCGGATTCGAAAGAATTCCCGTTCCTTAGCGCCGGTCATGGCCCCTGTTTTGGGTCGTGACAAAGTTGGTATCAGAGCGGAGTTCTGTGTCAGGGCTTAGTTATGTGAGTTGTGGCCCTAGTTTTCAGAGTTGTGTTTTCTGTTGAACTACTGCAGTGAATTAGGTTCGAGTACGTCTTGATAAGTATTCCTTGCTTTAGTTTTCAGCGTTATTCCTCCGTTGTCTGTTTGTCTGAATCTTTTCATTTGTCTTTTCAGTATGAGGAGGCGAGCGCGTGTCGCTCCACCGGTCGTTGAGGCCGAGGATGATGAGTCCTTTCAGGATGAGGTTTTACCTCCCGAGCAGCCAGTTAGACTTAGAGGTCGTGGCAGAGGTAGACCTCGAGGAGCGGTAGGTCGTTGTAGGCAGAGAGAGTTACAGGACGAGGAGCCTGTTGAGCCTGAGTTTGAGGATGTTCCTGTTCCTCCAGTTGTTCAACCTGTTCAGCTTGCCTATCAGCAGGGTATGTCTGACCCTGAGGCAGCTTTTTTTTATGCCCGAGTTGGCAGGATTGCGTTTGATGGGACTTCCGATCCGTTAGATTTTCTACATGCGATTGAGACTAGGACTGCTCATACTGAGTACCAGCGGATCATGATCGTCGAGTTGTCTGTTGAGGGGACCAGCCTTAGATTAGTTCATTCAGATGATACAACCTTATATGATGACGATGACCTGGGCTCAGTTCTGAGAGCGATTTATGAGGAGATTCTGTCCAGAGCTGCTTCGTTTGAGCTATCATCTTCGACTGACCAGTATTTCTCGTGGAGATCGATCTGTAGAGGAGTACACCCGAGAGTTTCTTCGTTTGGGTAGATATGCAGAGGATCTGATGCGAGACCAGTATTTTGCAGTCACTACATACGTTACTGGTTTGGGTTCAGCTTTTGCTGGTATGCCTACAGCAGGCCTTACTCTGGAGTCTATGATTGAGTTAGCCAAAGAGATTGAGTTGAGGCTAGTTAGGCAGGGAGCGATGCCTGATTATTACTAGTTGGGAGTTCAGTCGAGTGGATTGCAGGCTACTCCGTATTCGAGTTTTCATGTTGGTTCAAGTAGTCAACAGCGAGGTCCGACTCAGCAGAGTTAGAGACAGCAGCAGCGAGTGCATCAGAGCAGTAGACATGGCCGTGGAGGTCAGCGTAGATCATTCATATTTGGGTCAGGTGCTTCGAGCAGCAGCAATGGTCGTAGTTCTGGATCAGCGGCCAGTGTTTGTCAGACTTGTGGTAGAGTCCATCAGGGACCGTGTTATCTGACACCACTGACATGCTTCAGATGCGGGCAGACAGGACATTACGCCAGATCATGTCCTTATTCTGGGTATCAGCAGTAGCAGATTCCACGATTCCCACAGCAGTCGATTGCTAGTGCTACACCCATGCCATTTCAGTTGCCACCAGCTCAGCATTAGAGTTCCACTCAGTTTGTTCCATAGCAGAGTCGTGGTAGAGGTACTAGAGGAGGTGCCAGAGGTGTTGGCCAGGCTTCTACCAGTCAGCAGGGAGGTTGAGGTCAGGCCAGAGTCTTTCATCTCACTCAGCAGGATGCTCAGGCATCTAATGCAGTCGTGGCAGGTATTGTTTCTGTTTGTTACCTGGATGCTTGGGTTTTGTTTGATCCGAATGCCACACATTCGTTTGTTTCTCCTGTTTTTGCTTCCAAATCTTATTGGCAAGCTTCGAGGATGGCTTTTCCTTTGTCTGTTGCCACTCCTCTGAGCGATTCCTTGGACACCGATATTGTTCTTTCTGGTTGTCCAGTTCTCGTGGGAGATAGAGAATTACCTGCTAATTTGATTCTGTTGGATGTGATGGAGTTTGATGTTATTTTGGGAATGGATTGGTTATCTCAGCACTATGTCGTGGTAGATTATAGGAATAAAGAGGTGACTTTCAGAATTCCTGGTGAAGTAGATTTTAAGTTTGTGGGTGATAGGAGTTCAGCACCTCAGAATCTTATTTCTGCTATTACGGCTAGGAAGTTATTGAAGAAAGGTTGTCAAGGGTTTTTGGCATTGGTCAGGGATACTTCAGTGGAGAAGTTGTCACTCACAGATGTTCCTATTGCTTGTGAGTTTCCTGATGATTTTCCCGAGTTGCCAGGTTTACCACCTCATAGAGCGATAGAGTTCTGTATAGATGTGGTTCCAGGTACTACTCCTATATCTGTGCCACCCTATTGTATGGCTCCTGCAGAGTTGAAAGAGTTGAAGGAGCAGTTGCAAGAGTTGTTAGATAAAGGTTTTATCAGACCTAGTGTTTCTCCTTGGGGTGCACCAATCCTGTTTATGAAGAAGAAGGATGGTACCCTAAGACTGTGCATTGACTACAGAGAGCTGAATAAGGTGACAGTGAAGAACAAGTATCCTCTCCCAAGGATAGATGATCTGTTTAATCAGCTACAAGGTGCACAGTTCTTTTCTAAGGTTGATCTGAGGTCGGGTTATCATTAGTTGCGGATCAGTGAAGCTGATATTCCTAAGACAGCATTCCGCACTAGATATAACCATTATGAGTTTCTGGTGATGTCCTTTGGTTTGACTAATGCACCAGCAGCTTTTATGGACCTGATGAATAGGGTATTCAGACCGTATGTGGATCAGTTTGTGGTAGTCTTCATTGATGATATACTGGTATATTCGAGGAGTATGGAGGAGCATGTATATCATTTGAGGACTGTACTACAGACACTGAGAGATCATCAGCTTTATGCTAAATTCTTGAAGTGTGATTTTTGGATGAAGAGTGTTTCTTTTCTTGGACACGTAGTGTCTAAAGAAGGTATTCAGGTTGATCCACAGAAGGTTGAGGCATTATCTGAGTGGCCTAGACCTACTTCTGTTACAGAGATTCAGAGTTTTTTGGGTTTAGCCGGGTATTATAGGCCGTTTGTGCAGGATTTTTCTAGAATTACAGCCCCTATGACTTGCTTGACTCAGAAGAATGTTAGGTTCGAGTGGTCAGAAGCTTGTGAGAACAGTTTTCAGTTGTTGAAGGAGAAATTAACCACAACGCCAGTATTAGCTTTACCTAATAGTGTGGATAAGTTCACAGTTTACTGTGATGCCTCTAGAATTGGTCTTGGTTGTGTGTTGATGCAGAATGGAAGGGTGATAGCCTATGCTTTGAGGCAGTTGAAGAAGCATGAGTAGAACTATCCTACACATGACCTTGAAATGGCTGCAGTGATCTTTGCTTTGAAGATTTGGAGACATTATTTATACGGGGTGACTTGTGAGATATTTACTGATCACAAGAGCCTTAAGTACATTTTTCAGCAAAGAGATTTGAATCTGAGGCAGAGGAGATGGTTAGAATTGTCGAAGGATTATGATTGCGAGATTCTATATCATCCGGGTAAAGCTAATGTGGTAGCAAATGCCTTGAGTAGGAAGTCCTTAGGCAGTCTTGCTCACATCAGTGTTGAGAGGAGACCATTGATCCAGGAATTGCATTTGTTGGTGGATCAAGGTCTGATGATGAAGATTAGTAGATCAGGTGGACTGCTAGCTCAGTTTAAAGTACGATCTGTACTGAGGGATAGGATTAAAGCAGCTCAGAGCCGAGATCCTATTCTAGAAGAGCTTGCAGAGAATGTTAGAGCAGGGAAGTTCACTGATTTCAAACTCGATGATGATGGTGTGTTGTGGATCAGTGGTAGATTGTGTGTTCTTGATGTGGATGATTTGAGAGAAGAGATCCTAGAGGAAGCACATTCTACAGCTTATAGCGTACATCCAGGTGTTACTAAGATGTACCACAGTATCAGAGATTTATACTGGTGGGATGGATTGAAGAAGGATGTCGCTGATTATGTTGCTAAGTGATTGACGTGTCAACAAGTGAAAACTGAACATCAGAAGCCTTCTGGGAAGCTTCAGCCTCTTCCTATTCCCGAGTGGAAGTGGGAAAGGATAGCTATGGATTTTGTGGTCGGTTTACCTCGTTCTAAGGATGGATATGATTCCATCTGGGTGATTGTAGACAGGTTGACGAAGTCTGCACATTTCTTGTAATATCCCGTGTTTTTAAAATATTTTTACACTGTACCGGGATATACAGTGTTAATAATTTTTGTATATATATTACGATATTTTCACGAGTTGATATGTATTTAAAACCTATTTTAATTATTGTGTATTATTTACAGTACTTTACGTAAAATTTTCCCGGGACTTGCATTTTCGGGGAAATTTTCACGTAAGTAATTTATTATTAATTATTTTAAATATATTTTCGGACTTGCATGAACTCATACGTATTTTTAAATTACTAAACACCGTGTATGTGTGTAAATATTTATTTAATTAGGGTTTAGTATTACCCTAATATTTTATTATTTATTTATTAATTTATTGTTATTTAATTATTTTATTTATTATTAAATTATTAAAATATTGAGTGTGTGGATGTAAATTTTTCTAAATATTTTATTAAAATTATTTATTTTTTTTATTATTTTTATTTTTCTTTTTATTTTTCTCTTTTTCTTTTTCTTTCTTTTTCTTTTCTTTCTTTTTTTTTTCTTCTTCCTCTTCTTCCTTTCCCTCGCCGAGCGCCCGACCACCCCTCACCACCGTCTGTCACGCCAATCACCTACCTTCGGTGTGCCTCCCGGCTTGCCACCGTCGTTCCCAGCCGTCCCCCGCCACCAGCAGTTTCCTTCCCCGGCGCCGGTGAGCTATTTTTCCCTTTTGATCGAAACTTCTTCCCTTTGCCGTCGACGACGATTTCAGCCACCATTTTTGACACCGCCGGTCTCTTTCTTCTCCTTAAGCTCCGGTGAGTGTGATTCTAGCTTTGGTTTAAGCTAAAATGGACTAGATTTGCTTAGGTTTCGAATTTTCAATTTCGGTTGTATTAGGGTTTTTGATTTTTTTAAGTTTCGAATTGATTGATTCATGAAAACTCCCTTCACAAATGTTGTTCCTAGTAGCTCAATCTACATGTATGAATTTTTATGGAATTTTTGGAGATTGTTTGGATTTTTGGGTATTTTTGAATATTTTAATATTATTTTCTAATTTCGGAAATTAATTATTTAAATTATGAAATTGGGGTTTATGGTTAAATTAGGTGTTGAAATGAATTATAGGAATTTATTTTGAATTTTTATGAATTTCTAAGTATTTATTTTGAATTATTGAAGTTTATGGAATTTTGGAAAATTAGGGTTAAATGTGTTTTTATTTGAATTTAATTGGGTAATTGAGTTTAATTATTGATATTATTGATAAATATGTTGAGAAAATTAATTTTGGATAATTGTATAATTTTTGGTGAATTTTTGAAGTAATTTAAGTATATTTATATATATAAGGGCATTTTGGTAATTTTACCCTAAATTGGCTAAAAATGTATTTTAAGTGGTTTTAATAGTTATTTAAAGTATAAAAATGATTTCTAAAAATTATTTAGTATTTTTAACTAATTAAAACTATTTTTCGTGAATTATTTTCAATTATATATATAATATATGGTTTTACTAATAAAATGAGTTTTTATTGGTTTTTATAGTGTTTTAAGGTTAATTATGTAATTTCTACCTATAAAATGTATTTTTAGGTTTTAAGGGTATTTTTGATATTTTTATAATTGTTCTGTGTTTGTGGACCCCGGTCGGTAGACTGTAGTCTGGAGTCCGACCGAGGGGTTGTGGTTGAGTGTTGAGCTTATTTTTTGAAGTGTATTTCTTTGCAAGGTCGGCTCTACTCTTTTGAGTAGAGAGATGTCCGTTTTACAGGGGAGGTTCTGTCGAATTTTCGGTAGAATTCTCGTAAAACGTGATATCCAGTCGAACCCTAATTATGTTTCCGTATTTAATACTCTAGATCGAATTCTAGGATTTCTATTAGGCTAATTCTAATGTCGGTTATTTATTGCTTGTTTAGTTGCGCTAAGACCGAGGGCTAGTGGACCAGGCCCGTCGGGCCTGTCTCGTGGAGCGCACTAGGTGAGTTACTATACTATATATATATGCCTTAGGATGCATGATTTTAGAAATATACATTTTATTTTGATTAAATTTCATAAATAACATGATTTGTACTTAAGTATATTTTTAGTTTATTTTTGGTATATATTAAATTATATACATGTTTTGTTAATAAATTATATTTAAAATGTTTTCAAATATATTTCTAGCTTAAATTATAATTGATGAGATTTATTTGACGTATATATACTCGAAATATACCTGGTTTACTTTTGGTATATTTCTAGTATATATATGGTTTATGTTGATATTTTATTGAACTTCATGCATCATTTATTTTTGTGAATGAATGTTTTATATTATTAATGATGAAGGATATCTATAGAACGTGCTACCTAGTGGGCAGCACTAGGACTGAGTACGTACCGGTACGCCTATAGTATTTAGGCTATAATACTAACTTATTTATGGATATTGATTGAATATGATTATTGATGTGTGAGATATGGATTGGAGGTGTGATTGCTGGAGCTCGGTTGACCAAGTGTCTCTAGGCCAATCACACTGGCAGTCAGACTGCTGGAGCTCGGTTGACTTAGTGTCTCGGGGCTAGTCTACTGTCTAAATGGATTAAGTGGATATATTTGGAATAAGTGAGCCTGTATGGCTAGAGTGTTGTCTACCACTGTTTTCGAGGTTGCGATATTCTAGGGTTCTATATGATCCTTCATAAACGATGATTTTCATTAAAACATATAAAATGATTTTTCTGCATCTGTGTGAATTTGCCTGTATATATATATTATATATATATATATATACTGTTGATTGTATGCATTGTCACTTAGTGTGTATGTATATATATTATAGTAATTCACTCAGTGAGGTCTGACTCCCCTCCGTTGACTATTTTTCAGGAGAGTCAACTTCTTCAGACCTCAGTAGCAGGTCGATATGCCGGATTTCTTCCGCCCCGGCTTCTTTGTGTAAATTATTTACTTGAGTCTTATTTTTATAATCTAGACACTGCAGTAGTTATGAATTAAAATGTGGGATTTCATGTATTTTATTTAAAGAGATGTATTATATTGAAACTGGATTTGTACTGAAAGATTTTATATATATGAAATGAGATTTGATTTAAATCCAGTGATGAGAATGTTATTATTATATTTATGATTTTTTATTTCCGCTGCATATATATTACTGTTATTGTTATTATTGCATGTTTTATTTTATTTTTAGGCTTGCTACGGGTCCCGGATTCGAAAGAATTCCCGTTACCTAGCGCCGGTCATGGCCCCTATTTTGGGTCGTGACATTTCTTGCCTGTGAAAGCCACTTATTCTATTGCCAGATTGGCGAAGTTGTACGTGAAACATATTGTGTGCCTTCATGGAGTACCTGTGTCCATTGTGTCAGATAGAGGTTCAGTGTTTACTTCTCATTTTTGGCAGAAGTTGCAGGAAGCGATGGGCACTAGGTTGGATTTCAGTACTGCTTTTCATCCTCAGACAGATGGTCAATCTGAGAGGACGATCCAGACACTGGAAGATATGTTGAGGATGTGTGTCCTAGATTTGGGAGGTAGCTGGGATGATCATTTGCCACTCGTTGAGTTTGCATATAATAACAGCTACCATAGCAGTATTGGCATGGCACCGTACGAGGCGTTGTATGGAAGGAAGTGTAGATCCCCCTTGAGTTGGGATGAGATTGGTGAGAGAGCTTTGACTGGACCTGAGATGGTTCAGGATGCTGCAGAGAAAGTCATCGTGATTAAACGAAGATTAGAGACCGCAGTTAGCAGACAGAAGAGTTATGCGGATCCTAAGCGCAGAGATGTGGAGTTTCAGGTTGGAGATTTCATTTTTCTGAAGATATCTCTGATGAAGGGTGTGATGAGATTTGGCAGGAAGGGTAAGCTAGCACCGAGATATATCAGACCGTTTGAAATTCTGGAGAGAGTTGGCACTGTTGCATATCGGTTGGCTTTGCCTCCGAGTATGTCACAGGTGCATCCAGTATTTCATATCTCGATGTTGAGGAAGTATATCTCATATCCTTCTCACGTGTTGCAACCCAACAGGGTAGAAGTGAGTGAAGATTTGACGTTTGTGGAAGAACCTGTGGCGATCGTTGATTATCAAGTTCGATAGTTGCGTTCGAAATAGATTCCGATGGTCAAGGTTCTGTGGCGTAGCAACAGAGTCGAGGAGCATACGTGGG
Organism: Mallotus nudiflorus; assembly: GCA_947683625.1. Classification (NCBI taxonomy): domain Eukaryota; kingdom Viridiplantae; phylum Streptophyta; class Magnoliopsida; order Malpighiales; family Euphorbiaceae; genus Mallotus; species Mallotus nudiflorus. The sequence goes on from CANTUR010001201.1 coordinate 227,066, forward strand.
AGACTGAAGCTGAGATGCGAGCTTCTTACCCGTATCTCTTTCCTTCCTAATTCTGTAATCTTTTCTTTCTGGAATTCGGGGACGAATTCTTGTAAGGGGGGGAAGACTGTAATATCCTGTGTTTTAAATATTTTAATACTGTACCGGGATATACAGTGTTAATAATTTTTGTATATATATTACGATATTTTCATGAGTTGATGTGTATTTAAAACCTATTTTAATTATTGTGCATTGTTTACAGTGCTTTACGTAAAATTATCCCGAGACTTGTATTTTCGGGGAAATTTTTACGTAAATAATTTATTATTAATTATTTTAAATATATTTTCGAACTTGCATGAACTCATACGTATTTTTAAATTACTAAACACCGTGTATGTGTGCAATATTTATTTAATTAGGGTTTAATATATATTACCCTAATATTTTATTATTTGTTTATTAATTTATTGTTATTTAATTATTTTTATTTATTATTAAATTATTAAAATATTAAATTATATGTGTGGATGTGAAATTTTTTCAAATATTATATTAAAATTTTTATTTTTTTTCTTTCTTTTTTTTCTTTTTCTTTTCTTTTCTTTTTCTTTTCTTTTCTTTTTCTTTTTCTTCTTTTTCTTTTTCTTCTTCTTCCTTCCCGCGCGACTACCCTTCCCCTCACTGCTGCTACTTCGATCCCCAGCCGTTGGTGTGCCACCAGCAGCTCCACCTTCGTCCTCAGCCGTCCCCCGCCGCCAGCGGCCTCCTTCCCCGGCGCCAGCGAGTTGTTTTTCTTCTTTTGGCCGAAATTCCTCTCCTCGCCGTCGACGACGATTCCGGCCACCATTTTTGACATCGCCAGTCTCTTTCTTCTCCTTGAGCACCGGTGAGGGTGATTCTAGCTTTGGTTTGAGCTTAAATGGTCTAGATTTGCTTAGTTTTGAATTTTTCCAATTCGGCCATATTAGGGTTTTTGATTTTTTTGAGCTTTGAATTGATTGATTCATGAAAAATCCCTTCACAAATTTTGATCCTAGTAGCTTAATATACATGTATGAATTTTTGTGTAATTTTGGGAGATTTTTTGGATTTTTGGGTATTTTTGAATATTTTAATATTATTTTCTAATTTTCGGAAATGAATTATTTAAATTATGAAATTATGTTTTATGGTTAAATTAGGTGTTGAAATGAATTATAGGAATTTATTTGGAATTTTAATGAATTTCTAAGTATTTATTTTGAATTATTGAAGTTTATGTAAATTTAGAAAAATTAGGTTAATTATGTTTTTAATTGAATTTAATTGGTTAATTGAGTTTAATTATTAATATTATTGATAAATATGTTGAGAAATTTAATTTTGGATAATTATACTATTTTTGGTGAATTTTTGAAGTAATTTTAGTATATTTATATATATAGGGGTATTTTGGTAATTTTACCCTAAATTGGCTAAAAATGTAATTTAATTGGTTTTAATAGTTATTTAAGGTATAAAAATGATTTCTACAAATTATTTAGTATTTCCAACTAATTAAAACTATTTTTCGTGAATTATTTCAATTATATATATAATATACGATTTTTCTAATAAAATGAGTTTTATTGGTTTTTACTGTGTTTTAAGGTTAATTATGTAATTTATATTTATAAAATGAATTTCTATGATATAAGGGTATTTTTGGTATTTTCATAATTATTCTGTGAATTGTGGACCCCGGTCGGTGGACTATAGTTTGAAGTCCGACCGTAGGATTTTGATTGTGCTCTGTGTAGTTTTTCGAAGTGTATTTCCTTGCAGGGTCGGCTCTTGTCATGACCCAATCTAGGAGTCATGACCGGCGCTAGGGAATGGGAATTCTTTCAAATCCGGAACCCATAGCAAGCCTTAGAAAATAAAATCATGCAATATTTAAATATAAGTATGACCGAATTAAAATTTTTCTGATTCAATATATAAAATAAATACTTCAAATCCTTTATAAATGAATACATATTCGTACAATCTTCAAATACAAATTCTCAGAGTATTTAATATCCAACCAAATACTACACTTCCAATATAATAACACTACCACTGCAGTTTCTAGAATACAATTCAAAGTTCAGAATATACATTTGCATAAAGTAGTAGGGACTGAAGAACACCGGCAAGGGACTCTAGAACACCGGCAAGGGACTCTACAACTAAGGTTTGACGATATGGGATCTCCTGAAAAAAATAATTGAGGGGGGTTAGACCTTACTGAGTGAATTATTATACTATATATACATACAAACTAAACCATAACAATCGTACATTCTTAGATATATATATATATATATATATATATATATATATATATATATATATACACACATATTTCACACGAATGCCAAACTCTGCTTTTATAAATATACAGAATATAGGAAAATGTTTAATTAAATTCATGAAGGATCCATAGAACCCTAATAATAACAACCTCAACAACCCCATCATCACTCTAGCCATGCAGGCTCACTTGATTCCAAATAGAACACTTATTCCAATTTGGACAGCAGACTGGCCCCGAGACATTAAGTCGACCGACCTTCAGCAGTCTGGCTGTCAGTGTGATTGGCCCCGAGACACTTGGTCAATCGAGCTCCAGCAATCACACTATCTATCACCTCACATCTCAATCAACCCAATAGATCATTCAATTCACTTATGGATAGTAGATTGGCCCCGAGACACTAAGTCAGCAGTCTGACTGTCAGTGTGATTGGCCCCGCAATCACACTATCTATCATACCATTAATCTTAGTCAATCAATTAAATCAATTATAATCACCCAATTTTAACTCTCACTCAATCCTTATCTATCGTACCAGTACGTACACGGTCCTAGTGCTGCCCACTAGGAAACACGTTCTATTGATATCCTTCACTTCGAATAAATCATTCATTTAAATACGTGTTTGTTTTTAACATTTATTCACAAATATACTAAAAATAAACCTAATTACCTAGCATGCATATATCAAAAATAAACCCTAAATATACCACTAATGTGCTAGGTTTAATTTAACAATAAAACATTTATTTATTCGGAAATAAATAAAAATATACCAAAAATAAACTTAAAAATAATTTAAGTGTAGGTTTATAATTTAGCATGCAATTATTTAAGAATAAACCTAAAATCCACTAAAATTATACCTAAGGTATATTAATCATTTAATAAAATAATTATGTCTAAGTGTACATTTTAAAACATGTGTATATTACTTAAATGTATTAAACCTAAACCTAATTGTTTAATATGCATATATCAAACTAACATGCATAATTATTTAATATGCATATATATAAAAATGCAACTCTAGATATACCAAAAATATTATAATTTAAATCATTTTTTTAAAACATACAATAAAAATGAAAAATTCTAAATAATGCACCCTATATGCAGTGCATATACATACAGTATAATAACTCACTGGTGTGCGTTCTTCGAGATAGACTCAACGGGCCTGGTCTGTTAGGCCTCGGTCCCAACGCAGCTAGAAAGATAAAGTAAAAATAACCGTCAGAATAAACTTCTAACTCTATACTTCTAGGATTACTATAGACAGATTTAATCAAGAATTCAGAATTAGACTCGGACCGGTTGTCACGTTTTACGAGAAATCTACCCAAATTTTGACAGAGTCTCCTCTGTAAAACGGACATCTCCCTACAAAAGTAGGGCCGATCCTGCACAGAAAACACACTTCGAAAATCTCAAGGCACAATACCTCGGGTTGGGACCCCAAACTTCACAAATCCCCAACCGAGGTCCACAATACACAATCAACAATATTAAATAGTAAAATAATGAAAACCATCAAAAACCCATAAAAATATTTAAAATCCTTCATTTCCTAATTAAAACATAAAAGTTTAATTTAAATAATATTTGATAGTAAAAATTCATAAATGGAACAAAATTCCCATTTTACAATTAAATTGACATTAATTTTAAATAACATTTAAAATCACAATTTATCATCACAAAGGTAATAGAACACACATTTAACTAACAAAATTCAAATATTATATAATTTTAATAAATAAAAAAATTAAATTTTACAATTATTCAACATAATATAATAAAGTTCACAATTTAATTATATTATAAAATTAGTTTAAAGCCCATTTTATTTCCAAAATAATATATAATATATTATTTGAAAACAATTTTTGAAAAATAGTATTAATTAGTTAAAAATAGTAATTAATTTGTAAAACATCATTCTAATACCTTAAATAATTATACAATCAACAAAAACATAATATTTAACTATAATTAATACAAATTACACATTTACCCCTATAATATCAAATATCCAATATACTTAATAATTCCTCAAAATTATAACATCATTAGATTTATTTAATCACATATATAATTCTAATATCAACTAAAACTCATAGTTAACCATTAATTTCAACAAAGTACATATTTAACTTAATAATTTAAAATACACATAGGTTATATAAAATTCCGTAAAAATTATATAAATTCATAAAAATTATTTTATCATTAGATGGCATTTTAACATCAACTAAAACACACAATTAAACTTTAAATTCAACCAAAATATTCATTTAATTCAATTATCCAATATTTACATAAACTACAATTATTCATTAAAATTATGTAAAATTTCCAAAAAATTAATTTCTCAACATCAACATCAATAACAATATATAATAACAACAATTTAACAAAATTTATAATTAAAATAGTTAATTAACAAAAATTTTAATAATTAATAATTAAATATGAAATAATAAAAAAAATTAACCAAAATAATTTGGATCAACTCAAAATTAACCAAATAATTAAATACAATATATATAAATTAACTAAACTCAAAATCAACCTAAAAACTACCAAAAACAACCACCTAACAACTAACCCTTCCTAACATCAACCCACACTTACCAAGCAAGAAGATCAACAACTGAAGAATGCTGGAGCTGCTGCCATGTCCGGTGACAGTAGGTGGAGGTGGTGGCAAAGCTGGCGTCACGACAGAGGGCTGCTGCTGTAGGCGACCATCGTGCGAGGAGGAGCTGCTGCAGCTGGTGCTGCTGTCCTCCGATGGCTTCAGCAGCTCTCCAATGGTAGTGGCGATGAGAAGGAGAAGATGATGGCGCTGGTGATGGTTGAGAAATCGTGAGGAAGAAGAAGAAGAAGCTTGATGATGAGGGAAGGTCGGAAATCTCAGGAAGAAAAATAGCTCTGCCCTCTGTTTTGTTTGTTTATATATATATATATATATATACACACACACACACACATAATATCTCACACAATATTAACAATAATACACACAATAGAATATAATATAATATAAAATAACACTCAAAATAACATTAATAAAATATCACTATCAAAATTAATAAATATTAACAATGTAAATTAATAAAATAAAATAAAATATTAATGAGGTGCTCACAATATTAAAAAAAAGCTTAAAATCATGTCAACTAAGAAAATAATATTAGTGTTTAAAAAAAAAAATTAAAATAACCTTGCACAAAATTAACATTATTAAAATAATGGTATTCGAGAATAATAAATATACATAATGAAATTTAAACGTCCAAAATAATAAGTTCCAAAATAATATATTTACGTAAAAAATTAAATTAAATATAAAATAATCATAATTGATCATAAAATAATTAAATAATTAGTTTAAACTTTTGAAAATTATTAACACTGCATATCTCATTATTTAATAAAATAATTTAAAAACCAGGATCATCACAGCTCTACTCTTTGAGTAGAGAGATGTCCGTTTTACAAGGGAGGTTCTGCCGAATTTTCGATAGAATTCTCGTAAAACATGATATCCGGTCGACCCTGATATCGATTCTATGTTTAATACTCTAGATCAAATTCTAGGATTTTATGTTAGGTTTATTCTAATGTCTGTCGTTATTGCTTGTTTAGTTACGCCGAGACCGAGGGCTAGTGGACCAGGCCCGTCAGACCCGTCTCATGGAGCGCACTAGGGTGAGTTACTAATTTATATATATGTGCTTTAGGATGCATAATTTTAGAAATATATGTTTTATTTTGATTAAATATGCATAAATAATGTGATTTGTATTTAAGTATATTTTTAGTTTATTTTTGGTTTATTTTTGATATATATTAAATTATATGCATGTTTTGTAAATAAATTATATTTAAAATGTTTTTAAATATATTTCTAGCTTAATTTATAAGTTGATTGGATTTGTTTGACGTATATATACTCGAAATATACCTGGTTTATTTTTGGTATATTTCTAGTATATATATGGTCTATGTTGTTATTTTATTTAAATTCATGCATCATTTATTGTGATTGAATGTTTTATATTATTAATGATGAAGGATATCAATAGAACGTGCTACCTAGTGGGCAGCACTAGGACCGAGTACGTACCGGTACGCCTATAGTATTTAGGCTATATTACTAACCATTTGTGGATATTGATTGAATATGATTATTTGTTGTATGAGATATGGTTTGGAGGTGTGATTGCTGGAGCTCAGTTGACCAAGTGTCTCGGGGCTAATCACACTGGCAGTCAGACTGTTGGAGCTCGGTTGACTTAGTGTCTCAGGGCCAGTCTATTGTCTAAATGGATTAAGTGGATATATTTGGATTAAGTGAGCCTGTGTGGCTAGAGTGTTGTCTAACACCATTTCCGAGGTTGCGATATTCTAGGGTTCTATGTGATCCTTCATAAAAGATGATTTTCAATGAAAAATATATATAAAATGATTTTATTACATCTGTGTGTAATTGTCTGTATATATACATATTAGATATATATACTGTTGACTGTATGCATTGTCATTTAGTGTGTATGTATATATATTATAGTAATTCACTCAGTGAGGTCTGACTCCCCTCCGTTGATAATTTTTCAAGAGAGTCAACATCTTCAGACCTCAGTAGCAGGCCTATACGCTGGATTTCTTCCGCCCCGGCTTCCTTGTGTAAACTGCTTATTTGAGTCTTATTTTTATATAATCTAGACACTGCAGTAGTTGTAAATTAATTGTGGGATTTTATGTATTTTATTTATGTGAGGTATGGTATCATGTGAACTGGATTTGTATTAAAAGATTTTATATATATGAAATGATGAGGATTTGATTTAAATCCAGTTGGTACATATGTTATTATGATATTTATGATTTTCATTTTCGCTGCATTATATATTGCTACTATTATTGCATGTTTTATTTTATTTTTAGGCTTGCTACGGGTTCCGGATTTGAAAGAATTCCCGTTCCCTAGCGCCGGTCATGGCCCTTGTTTTGGGTCGTGACAGTAGACTGGCCTTAAGACACTAAGTCAATTGAGTTTCCACAGTCTCACTGCCGGCATGATTGGCCTCGGGACACTAGGTCAATCGAGCTTCTGCAATCGCACCACTCTCTCACCACAAATCTTAATAATCGATTTAATCATATCTCATATCAATAAAAATTATAGCCTAGCATCTAACGTATTACTGTGTAACAGTCTTAGTGTAACCCACTAGGTGGCACATTTTACAACTATTCTCTAAAATAACATTTCATAAATAAAATAACATATTAAATATGAAAAGCATCCAATACACAAATAAATATTCACTTTTATATAAATACAAATATAGTATAATAAAATTCATATTTATTAAAAATTGTGGATGCCAATAATATTTCTACATGCAATACATACATATAATAATAACTCACAAGTGAAGTGAGCTCCCCTAAAATGACTCGACTGGCCCGATCCTGTAGGCCTCAATTTCAATGCATTTATAGAAAAATAATAATACAATAATTAGAATAAAATCCTAATCTTATATGTTTTAGATTTCTAGAGAAAACTCGATCTAAGATATGCCTTAAATAACAATCAAAACTAACACAGACTCGATGTTACATTTTACGAGAAATCTTGCTAAGGGAACCTTGACTTTTCACCAAAATCTAACCATATATAATGGCTTAGTTACTTCCCCTAGAATTACCCAAATTGCTTATGTATATTTTCATGAGGTATTTCTATCTATAAAAGCCCAAGCCCATACTCTAAAGAGCCCATATGGGCTAATAAAGATTGGGCTAGACCTTGATACCTATAAATACTATTTCCATGCTCTTATTACTTTAAAAGAGATTTGGCATGCACATCAATTCTCGATATTCCTTGTTGATATTAAGGCCAAGATAAAAAATCCTAGGAAAAGAGACTCACCATTGAACACGTGTGTGGGAGGAATAAGGTTGGAAGGATGAATGTTGTACACTTGATTGATACTTGCTATTTGCTACTTGTTGTAAAACACGTGCATCATGCATACATGTATTTCATCCATCACACAAACACTTTGTTTTACAGCCATCAAAGATTCATCTAAGTCTTCTCATATTTGGGGACAAAAAGGTGATAGACTAAGAAGAACATATTTAAGTCCTAAAGCCATAGCAAAAGAGATCATTCATAAAATGGAGAAGAGTCCTATTAATCCTCTTTACTTGGAAGTCGAACTAACTCCAACTGAGCATATAGAAATGGAACAACAATAAGGAGGGAATTGGACTTTAAAAGACATTAAAGGAGCTTTAATGGATGACATAAGGGCTATGATGCAAGATGAACTAAGACAGGCTTTATCTTGATTGATACAACCTATTGCTACTGTCATACCACCACCTGCAATTAAGCAACCACCTACTGCTGTAGCTATCCCACTTATTGCAAATGCTCCACTTGCTGCCAATAATGTTGGGGGCAACCTATTGTTAGAAACCCACCTACTATTGATGTGAAGCTTCAGGATGTTGAGAACTACATGATAGAAAAGGAAAAGACAGAATCACTTGAATTGGTATAAGAACATGAGTCCAAGCAGATGCAAGCACTGTCCCAAAAAAATGTCCAAGATGGAAGTGCTAATTAGAGGACAAGGCATGGGATATTCATTTGACTTTGATGATATACTACTAACGGAGGGTAATAAGCTACCTAAGAAGTTCAAAATGCCTCAACTGTAGAAGTTTGATGGAACTGAAGATCCTAGGATTCATCTCAATCAGTACACAATAACTTTGAGCACTACTAAGGCCTTATTAACATTGATCACTAGGTTATTTGTACTGTCTGTCAGGGCTAACTGGAAAGAACTGTGTACTGCTTTTTTGAAATAGTATAATTATAACACTAAATTGTAAGTGTCCATCAGGGATTTGGAACTGACTAAGCAAATATCAAATGAATCCTTTTCTGATTTCTTGACCAGATTTATGAACAAGGCAGGATTAATGAAAAATAAGCTGGTTGAGAAAGATCAGATTAAGATGATAGTCTATAACGTGTCGCCTAATTTGGTTGAGAGATTACAAATGATGAATCCCAAAACATTTATAGACTTGTATGATGATGGTTTGCAAGCCGAAGAGATTGAGAGTGAGAAGAAGAAAAGTTTTAAAAGTACAGAAACCTAAAATTACCCAACTGGGGGCACACAACAAGGTAGTACTAGCTGAGCTATGGAGGTACGTGCAATTTAGTAGCCCAGGAGATTCACCAATTTTAACCAACCACTTTCCAAAGTCATAGACCATTTAATCCAAAAAGGCTTGCTTAGACCCTTAAACTTTTCCAAACCACCAAACCTAAATGTTCCAAGCTACGACCCGAACAGCTACTGTAAATTTCACCAAGTACCTGGCCACTCCACAGACACCTTATCGGTTTAAAACATGAAATCCAAAACCTAATAGACTTTGGAAAAATCACAGACCCTGAAAAGTTTAATTCTAACTTAAACACTAGAATAACCCTTTCCTAAACTACCAAAATGTTTGACACCAGCAACCATGATGATCAACTCAGGAGTTAGCAAAGAGGAAGTGTTGGACTCCTTTGAAAACTTAAACCTTATAGACAGTGACAAATCTCCTAATGCCTCTAGAGGAGCAGAAGATTTATAGGGGCAACCTTGCGATAAATTTGACTTTAAGGTGTTCTATTCAAAGCCACCCTTTACTGATATTCCCTTTAAATCAATTGTGACCTTAGGATGGGGTGATGAGTTTGATAACGAGCTGATGGAAGAAGAGAGAGAATATAAAACTCCTAAGTAGCCATTGAGAGGGGTTGAAGGTTTATTAGGGCAACCTTAAGGCAAGTTCAACTATAGAGTATTTTACTCTAAGTACGCTTCAAGTGATATACCAATAGAGGAGATTATACCCTTAGGATGGGGTGAAGAGTTCGAAGATGATGACGTAAAAGGAAAGAATAATGGATCTTTTACTTTTAAACAGTCTCAAGAGGGAGTTAAAGAGTTACTGAGCCAACATTTGGGTAAACTTAACATGGAGGAGCTGAAAGGGAAAGAAACATGCATGAAGGAAGTATGGAAAGATGGAAAGAGGGATCAAATTATTGGGGTTATTGAATTTTGGTATGACTCTGATATGAAGAGAGCCTTGGTGGTCTTAATGTATGGAGTGATAATCCTAATGTGAACCATGTCACCAGAAGTGGAAAGAATTATAAGGCAGTGGAAAAGAAATTAAGAGAGTTATAGAAAAAGAAGAGATAGAGGATGTAGAAGTAGAGGAAGGGAAAAAAGAAGACTTGATCTTAAAGCAGCTAAAGAAAGCTAAGGAAAATGTGAGCATTTAGGAATTATTGATGCATTCAGGCAGCCACCGAAGAGCTCTTGTCAAGGCTCTATCAAATATGAGTATCAAAACAGTAGTTACACTTGAGGCTATGGTAGCAAAGGTCATGAAAAAGAAGAATAGCTTGGTAACATTCTTGGATGATGATTTGCCTTTGGAAGGTAGAAATCATAACAAGGCGTTATTTATCCTAGCTGAAGTAAAAGGAAAGAGAACCAATTTTTCAATGGTAGATGACCGTTCTACTATTAATATGTGTTTATTAAAAATCCTGCCTAATTTAGGTTTGAATGCTTATGATATGAAAGGTTCAAATCTTATAATCAGAGCCTATAATGATAGAACTCAGAATGTGGAGGGCACATTCCAAGCTTTAGTTAAAACAAGACCTGTAGAATCAACTGTCGAGTTCACTATATTAGACATCTTTGTCACATATGCCTTGCTTTTAAGAAGGCTATAGTTCCATGCTTTATGAGGGGTACCCTCAATTGTGCACCAGAAAATAAAATTCCTTCATGAAAGAGAGGTTATGACTATAAAAGCTGGAACCAGTGCAGTTGTGGTAGCCATACATGATAAATAGAAATAAGTATGTGTTCCCCTTGGTTTCCAAGTTATGGAATATTTGATGGAATTGAGATGGATCCAAGAGTTGCAAGGACGATGGAGAGTATGAATTATCAACCTAGATAGGGGTTAGGAAAGAATGAGCAAGGAAGCCTTAAACCCTTGAAATTCAAAAGTCAGGGCGACACCAAGGGATTAAGGTGCATTGAGATAGAACCTGGTAGCAAAAAAGGAAGGAAGAAGGGAAAGGCTAAGATAAATAAGCCCTTAGGGAGAATCAAGCCGATGAGTGTGAGTTTTATCCAGCTAAGGGAAGGCAAGTACTATCTGGGTGCTAAAGAATCTATCAATGTTACTAGAAAAGACATTCTTGGGTTCGAGATCTTCAAGGAGTAGATTGTAGAGAACCTGGTAGAGGATAGCAAAGAGGAAGTGATGAAGTAGGTAGCTAAGAGGATGGGTGATATTGCTATTAAAGAGCTACTGTGTCTGCCACCTAAAGAGAAGCCACCCTAGGATTTAGCTACTATCATTAGTAATAGTTTTAATGATGTTTTTTTATTAAGAAACTAATGTAATATTGTCTGGCCTTTATGAGGACGAAGACTTTGTTTTTTCCATGGTCAATAACATGAATTCTGGTTTAGCTTACTTGTGTGAGGTTCTATGCATTTTAATATTGATCGTATGTGCTTGTTAGTCATTAATTCCATTCAATTAGATTCATTAAACATGGGCACAAATGATAATCCTAAGAATATTTCTATATCACATAATGTAACTCTTAAAGAGAGGGAAAATTTTGAGAGAATGTTAACAAAAATAAAGGTAGTATTTTCTTGGACTTATGAAGATATATCAGGTTTAGATAGGGAAATTATGGAACATCACGTCCCAATTTAAGGTAAGTCGTTAATCTTGTACTTGGCTCTAGAGGAAAATGCAATAAGGGTAATGCTAGCACAAAGACTGGATGGAGTAAAACATGTTGTGTATTACCTTAGTAAGAAGTTTCTACCATATGAGGAAAAGTATGATTTAGTAAAGAAGACATGTTTGATAATGATCTGGGCAATAAGAAAATTGAGGCATTATTTTGAGTCCTATAAAGTTCAAGTTATTTCAAAGATAGATCCTTTAAAATATCTATTTCAAGCATATGATTTAACTAGAAAAATGTCTCGATGGCTCATACTCCTGACTGAAGTTGATAAAGAGTGCATTACCATAAAGGTTATCAACGAAAGGGCAGTAGCATAATTCCTAGCTCAGAATGCGGTAGAAAGTGATGAATGGTGGAATTTAGAGTTTCCAAATGAGAACTTAGCAGTTATAAAGCATTGGGAGTAGAAGATTTATTTTGATGGGGTTGTAAATAACAAAGGAGCAGGATTAGGAGTGATTATTGTTAGCTAGAAGGAGAAACCATACCAATGGCCAAGAAGTTAGACTTCAAGGTAATAAATAATATGGTTGAGTATGAGGCATACATTCATGGAGTGGAGGTAGCAATAACAGCTAGAGCAAAAGAGTTATTGGTATATGGGGATTCGATGTTGGTTGTCAGTCAGGCTAATGAAGAATGGGAGGTGAAAAATGAAAAGTTGAAGCCTTATATCTGCTATTTGAAAACTTTAATAAGGAACTTCACTAAATGTCTCTTCAACCATTTTTTAAGAGATGATAATCGGATGGCAAATGCACTGTCAACACTCTCTTCGATGTAGGATAATGTGACTGGATTGACTATAAAGCTTTTGGTAATCGTAAAATTAAGAGCTCTATGTTATAGGGCAGAGCAAACTATGTGTATTCAAATAGGGCCTAAAGAGAAGCCATGGTTTTATGACATTCAAAGGTTTATAAAAGTGGCTTCAAAAGAGAAATATGCTCTTTGTGTTCTCGTACATAATTATACGAGTCATGATGGAGTATTATACAAAAGAATGCTAAATGGAATGTAGCTCAGATGTCTCAAGAAAGACGAAGCTGAAGAGGTGATGAAAGAGATTCATGAAGGAGCTTGCGGTTCTCACATGAATGGAATGATCTTGGCTAAGAAGATAATCAGACAGGGGTATTATTGGATGAGTTTGGAAAAAGATTGTATAAGAATAGTAAGACAGTGCCATCAGTGCCAGATCTATAGGAATCTTAACCATCTTCCTCCTACAATGCTAAATATTTTATCATCTCCTTCACCCATTGCAGCATAGGGGATTTATTATAAGAGAAATACGACTGACAGCATCTAATGGGCATAAGTATATAATTGTGGTAATAGATTACTTTTCCATATGGGTAGAGGCTGAGTCCTTTAACATTCTAAAAGTGAAATAAATGGCATGGTTTATTGAGAAGAGTCTTATTTACAGGTATGGGGTCCCGAACTATGTTGTGATAAATAATGGTGTCCAATTTCATGCAGAAATAGTAGAGTTATTATAGAAGTATGGGATTGAACATCATAAGTCTTCACCTTATCGCCCTTAAGCTAATGGAGCAGTAGAAGCGGCTAATAAAAATCTTAAGAAAATTCTCTCTAAAATGGTAAAAACTTATAAGGATTGGTTTGAGTTTCTTCCTTTTGCTTTGTGGGGGTATAGGACTATAGCTAGAACTGCCACAGGCCAAACACCATTCTCTTTAGTGTATGGTTGTGAAGCAGTTTTGCCTATAGAAACTGAGATCAAATCTTTGAGAGTGGTTATGGAAGCTCAAATACCTGAGAATGAATGGGCGTGAAAGAGATATGATTATTTGGTATCTCTGGATGAAAAGAGGATAAATGCTTTATTTTATACTCAGATATATCAGAGAAGGATAGCAAGATCATTAAAAAAGAAGGTTAAGTTTGGAAAGATAAAGGCTGGAGACATGATGTTAAAACAGTCTAGAGCAGTAGTATTTGATCCAAGAGGAAAGTTCATACTAAATTACGAAGGATTGTATTTAGTCAAGTCGATTCTACCTAAGGGAGCTATAAAAAATCAGATCTTGAAGGGAATGAGTTCACTGAGCCAATCAACCTGGATCATCTCAAGAAATACTATCTTAAAAAAAAAGAAAATAATAATAGTATAAAAGAAATAAAAAGTCCATTGGCTAGAAAGCCTGAAAAGGCTAGTCATGCAAAAATTAGGACATTCCTATTGTTCAGAAAACCTATAAAGGGTTGGTAGAAAAAAATTAGGGAATAAAAGAAAAGAGGTGATCCTGCTGATTAGAAAACCCTCAAAGGGTTGGCCAGGCAGAAATTAGGGAAATAAAAGTGAGAAAAATATTCAGTTAGAAAATCTAAAAGGACCAGCTAATAACAAGAGTTATATCATGTGATGTAATAAATGTACTCATTTTGGCCCTAATTAATGAAGCAAATTGAAATTAAATTTTTGTTTGAAATTTCATATCCTATCATTATTATAAAGCATAAGTACTTAAAGGAAAAAACAAAGCATGAAAAGACTAAAAAACTAGATCTATGAGATCACTACTCTAAATATGTATTGGTTTCTTCTTTTGTGATTCATCTTGTAACACTTGAGTCCTCTTGTACTTAGCAAATCCAGGTGGCTCTGTAGTTTGCATGAGAACCCAAGCTTTATAGTTACCATCAGTAGTCACATTGGCATTCAAATGCATGTTTTGCTCAAAGTTCCTACAAGGCCACAAGCTCCTAACCTTGTCTAGAAAGTACTGTCTTAAAAGGAAGCCTTCAAAGTTAGTAAGAACAATGACAATGAATTGTGGGTGGCCATACTAACAGCAAAGACATGAAGGGGATAAAAAGGTAGAGAAACGTAGCCTAGGAATAGGAACACTCAATGGTCATGAACTTCAATTTCCACTAAGGTCAAACCCATATGATCTTAGCATCTGTAATGCCCCTCAACTAGTTAACCCATTGGTTTATAGTAAGCTTATCCTTCATCTTTAATGGAAGAGACTATAGCTGATGAGGTTGATAAGTCAAATGGTTGGCATGAATGATAAGCAAACTCAACTTTTCCTGCTGCCAGATCTAAAAAAAAGAGCCTGTTAAGTTGAAAACCCAAAAGGGTAGCTTAGTCAAAAGTTAGGGCAAGCTTGCTAAGTTAAAAACCCGAAAGAGAGACTTAGGCAAAAGTTAAGGTAAATAAAAGAGAAAGAAAACAATAAAGGATTATGGTTACACACCTGAAGGAGAAGTACTGAGTTCTGAAGTTGTCCAGTCCTATAATAGTTTCAGCAAGAATAATGGGCATAGGGTCGGCTCCAGCTTGTACCTGCTCTAAAATACTTATAATCTGTGTGTTAGCATTTCCATGAGCTGAAACTAGCAAAAACTATGCATAAAGACAAAAAGCAATGGTTCTAGTCCAAGCAGCATTGTTCTTATCTTTAGTTTCATAGATAGTAATAAAAGAAAATAGATCGATGGTCCTAGGATTATGAGCATATAAATAGATGTCATCTGGGGGCAAATTAAAGAATGTTACTAGCTTATCAAGAAACTGCATGGTCAAATCAGGAAGAGCAATCATGACAGTTAAGTTTAACGAGTACCCTAAGATAATAGTAAATTCTTCAATCATTGGGCATAACTCTTGCCCATTGAATTTGAATACGTGGTCCTTAGCATCCCAAAAAGTTGTAGTAGCATGCAAAAATTTATTGTCGATATTCAAATACTGAAGGGATTTTAGTGACTTGTAATGAAAAGGGAGAAAGTTGTTCTAATTATTTCCATTAAGGCTCTTAAGGAATTTCTTCATCATTTGGAGAGATGTTTGAGTCATGATTGAAAGTGTAGAGAATGAGGAATAATTCCCCTTATGTGTTCTTTATATAGAGAAGGAAAATGAGTCCATATGAGAAAAGGATTCTATTTGTTCAAGGAATATGGATAAGATGAGGTGATGGGATCTAAAAGAGATAAGGATAAATAAATAATTATAAACAGAAAATATTCATTATTTATCTTTTTAATTAATTAGTTATTTATTTTATTATTCAACATTATCCATTATTAGAAGGATTTTAATGGAAGAATTTTACTCAAAAGGAGCTACCAGTTCAAGTGTTACATAACAGTACTCAGAACAGTATAGAATCCAAATAGTAATAGTACTATAGAAATAATCAGATACAAGCACGCTGAGAGTCATAAATAAAAATAGTCCCAATCAATCATCACGAGCTCCCAAATTGGGCCAAAGCCTCCATCTTCCAGTTAGATCATCATGTTGATAAGTATCTAAAGGTTTAGTAAACGAAGTCCCAGAACTATAAGGATCAATGCCCAAGTCTACAAGCTGCCGATGAAGCATCTCATTCTCATGCTCTAGACCATTAGAATAACTCTGCACATATGGGAAATGTCATATCATATGAATTTCATGCATAACATGCATACACTTTGAATTTATCAATGTATATACTTACTCGCCAACTATCTACGACTTGCATCATAAATAACCTTTAAGATGAGGCAAAACCATACAAATACTCTGCTTGTGTTTTAGGAATCTATTTTGTAAATTTTTGTACTAACATCCTTGTTAAGTGTATAAATTATCCAGGAAATAAGTCAGATAGACTCATATAAGAAGTATCTGCCAAAGAAAAGTTAGGAAGCTATGCATCGCTAAAGTGCATATACTGCTCAATCAGAGTTTGAATAGCATGAGCCCAATAAAACATGGACCTGTCCAGAAGAGAGACATCGCCAAGGATAGCACAAACAAAAGCCCCCTCATGACTAGTTCCAACATGATGAGTACAGTGTGTATGATTAGGTTTGGGCTCAAATCTCTTAGTATCAGGAACATTTTCAGTCCTCTAAGCAATCTTGGTCTCTTCCCCCATCACCTCGACAGCAGTGGAACCAATCTCCTCAAACTGTGAAAAAGAATGAGTAATTTTTAGGGTTTAAAAGAATAAATGAAATGATCAGAAGTTACCTCAGCATGGTCAATAAGAATATGCTCCAAGAGGTTCTCGTGAATGAACTATCGGTAATGGCGAGATTGTTCAAGTAAAGTTGAGGCAGCATATCCCTATAGCACCTCTCTCAGCTCTAAAGTCATCAGGTCAAGCTATGTAACATCAAAGGAGGGATATCAAAAGGAATACGACGTCATAAAGGTCCAGAAGACCAGCGATATACTCATTCCCCCAAATACCAGAACTGACAATCATATCCAGGGAGTAAATCCTCATGGACTTAAGACGTACTACTGTAGCCATAAAATAATATCTTTAAATGTCATTAGCTCCCTCCAGCCAATTGGAATTAATCTAAAAATTATGTTAATTAAGTTTAACTTGTATTATAAAATACTAATGATTTTGTTTTCTTACCAGGTGCCACTGAATGGAGTTTATATAATCACAATAGGTCTGAGGAATATTTCTGACACTAGCCAGGTGGGAAAAACCCCATCTTTGCATCAGAGGGAGACTCCTATTGGAGTTGGTAGCATTAAAACCCTGGATCAGCCCGATCTCTATACTCCACATCTGGAAAAGAAAAAAATAAATCAGTAAATCATGTAAAAAAAAGGAACTTAAATGTGGGACTTACCAAAAGCCACACATCATGACAGTACCTCTACAGATAGTATCCAGTCTGTAGTAAAGATAAGCTAATGTAGCAGATCCCCAATCAAGGGTAGTAACTCGACCTAAGTCATGAAGGGGGCCGAGTAAAGCAATGTTGACCTTGTGACTAATCTTGCAAAAAAGAGTCAAGCCTAGTAGTATAAGGAGGAGACACCTCGCCTTTTGAGAAATCTGACGGGAGTAGTAATGGGCAGACGTCTAAATCCCTCGACTATAAATAAAAGGAGAACATTTTTCCAATTCTTCCACATCGGGACGAACCCAATCAAGTTATGCACATACTGACTCCATGCATCTTTAGGAAGACTACAATAACTAATGTCGAAAGGAATATGAGTTCCTCTGAAGGCAATCCCAGTGATGGCAGAAAAGCTTATAAGAGAAATATTTAGTTCCCCTATGTAAGTATGAAAAGTGTAGGTGGTGTCCATCCACCTCTCAATCAAAGAAAATAGAGAATAACGGTCAAATTGGCCCTGAACTATTGGAAGCGTAGCGATGAATTGTTAGAAACCTAAGGCCCATATCAGTTGTGCCACATTCATTGGCAGCCCATGAAATAATTCTCAAGCTATGTGAAAACAGCCAATGAATTTCATCAGTCGTTTGATGAAATTTAAGAAAAAAATATAAAATAAATAATAAAATAAATAAATAAAATTTTTGACTGGCAAAATGGAATGCCAATCGACATTGGACAATGCCGATCAAAAATTTGGATGGTGAATGAAAATCCAGACTTCTGATCGGGATTCCAAACATTTGATCGGACATATAGCAAACCCAACCTAAAATTTTCATATTTTCAGGGTTTAATTTCAAAATTTCATGCATTTTTTACCAGTTTCTAATCTAATTTGAATAATGTACATACTAATTTACATTCTGAAATTAATTCTAATTACTAACTTTATAAATAATTTTTTGTAGAAATAAATTAAAATGAGGAAATATCACCTCATTGCCCAAATCTGTACACCTATGAAGATGTAGGTAAGTCAAAGGGAGGATGGTGGAGCCTTCTCAAAGTCCAAGACTATTCTGAGGAAAATAGGGAGATAGAATAATTGAATCTGCTAGAATTTCTACTCCCCTATATGGTATATATCACAGGGCAGCCATAGGATCTGATGGATTACAAATCGAACGTCAGATGATTAAGTAATTAAAGAAAGAAAAAATCAATGCAAAGAGAAAATGAAAGGAAAAGAAAATGAAGATGAAATGAGAAATGGAACGTGACATGAAAAAGTGAAGTATATAGGATGGAAAATATCCATTTTGATATACCAAAACTTGCTTGCATTCAAATTCAAATTTCTTTCTTATAATTTGGTCCATAATTAACTCATGAAATTAATATCATTAATTAATAATTCACAGAATGATTAATTACATAGTTATTCTCTATTAAAATTCTAAATCCTTTGTCAATTACATAATACAAAATATAATTATAAAGTTCGATTTTTGCATTTTACATGCATCATTATTTTTGTCAAGGATTTTAAATATGTTTTGTTATATGCTACACAGTAGTTATAACAAAAATTTCATATTATTTCGTTATGCACTGCCTAGTAGTCATGACATGAATTTCAAATTCAATATGTTATATGCTACAAAGCAGTTATAACATGAATTTTCAAATCTTTTGATCTACCACACACTACATAATAGTTATGGTATCATTGCTAGACGTTCCACATGAACTATAACATATCTTTCAAATCACGAATTTCTAAATGTCTTACATGGAATATAGCGAGAATCATTACATATATTTCATTAAACGTCTCATAAGGAATATAACAAAATCCATTGTCATTACATGTCCCAAAGGGAATATAGTGCAGTTCACCAGACACTACACATTAGTTATGATATTTTTGCTAGACGTTCTATAAGAGCTATAACATGTTCTCAAATCATAAATCACTAAATGTCCCACAGGGATTATAGTGAGAATCATTACATATATTTTGTTAAACGTCTCATAGGGAATATAACAAAATCCATTATCATTAAATGTCCCAAAGGGAATATAGTGCAGTTCACCAGACACTAAACAGTAGTTATAGTATTATTGCTAGACGTTCCATAGGAGTTAAAGCATGTTCTCAAATCATGAAATGCTAAACGTCCCATAGGGAATATAACGAAACTCATTTGTATATATCTTACTAGACATTCTACAGGAAATATAGTGAAGCATGCTAAATATAGCATCTTCCTTAAAAATTACACGATAATTTAAGCATTAACTAGGATACAATTAAGTACCCTAAGTCTTTCCTTTGAAATTGTGTGCTTTTATTGCTTTGCCATAATTTCTTAAGCAAATAATGACAAAGGGGGGCAACTGTAAGCACCCAATTTCAGGATGCAATTGTGCATGAATATGACAAAAGCCTCTATAATGACAATTTAATCAAAAATTGAACTTTAGTGTTAAGTTTTGCGAATTCAAGGACTAAATTGTAATATTTTTGGGTTTAATTGTAAAAAATTGACTTTTGTAAGGGTATATTTATAAATGTGCAACTAATATTATGTAATGCCAATCGACATTACATAATGCCAATTGGAATGCTGGTAGCATTTTGGAATGCCGAGGTGCTAAAATTTTAGCAAAAACAATTATCTTTCTCAATTTTTTAAATTATGATTGGTCTAAATTTAATTTATTTTTAATAAATAAATTAATTTTGGTATTTATTTATATGGGTTCTACGTCCAGTATGCATCTCTTATGCATATAATTTTTTTGAAATTAAAATACTTATCCTGGCTTTATTTTCAAATGAAAGGGAGGATCAGAGTTGCCACTCCACAGATCATGTGAGTGGTTAGCTTAGAAACTAGATATAAAAAGAAAACATTGGCAAAAAAAAAAGGAGGAGAGGAGGAACCCTAATCTCTACTGTATAAAAAGTTGATTGAAAAAAGCATAAAGAGGAAAAAGGACCTAACCTACTACTGTTGTTTGGATTTCAAAACCTTTTCAAGGCAAAAAAAAAAATAAAAGACGTTCTTTTCAAAGGGTCAATTTTCTCAAAATGGTGAAATCTCATTTTGAGGGGCATTCAAACAGTATTCGGGAAAGAAAATGCCTGTCTCTAACTCATCACTAAGTGGAGTCGAAACAGACAAAGGAAAACTCATCTTGGAAGGAAGACAAGATACTTTCAAAGCAAACAAAGGGGATATAAAGGAACACATAAAACTCGGATCAAATAAGACTCGAGCCTCAGAATAACATATTGGAATAATACCTACTACCACAACATTGGATGTCTGTGCATCCTGAGGAGTTAAAGTGAAGACCCTAGTCTGTCCACGTCCTGGCTACTATAAGGTGAATGGCTGAGTGTGTCCTCTGCCTCGACCTTGCTGACTCACAAACTAAAGCGGTGGCTGTTGAAGGTACATGGGTGCTTGATATTACTAAGGCACTTACTGCAAGGGCTGGACAATAGAAGGTAAAGATCCCTAAGTAAAGGACAGTTGGAATTTATAATTCAAACGAGCTCTATCAAAGTGTCCAAACTAACCACACTTGAAACACTCTCCTGGCATTAAGTGATAAGGACCCTGATGCACTCACCCACATATGGCACATGTACTAGCTCCAGACCCAAAACTACCATGTCCGGAGCTTTGTCTGTTACTACTGCTAGCATTACCACTAAATCTAGTAGCACTACTACTCCTGCGATCCTGAGGAAAACAGTGCCTACTAGTTTGATGTACCCTGAACTGTCTACTCTGTTGAGAAGGTCCTGTTGATTGAGCACTCGTGATGCCTATCTGAAACACTAGCTATTGTACCCTCTGAATAGGTTTGATAACACTGCTATCATAAGGGTCAGGTATGGTGCCATGTCGGATGTGCCTCCTCTCCAATTGTCTCACCTCCTCTACAACACTTTCCAAGCTATAACCCTCTAGTAGAATGCCAATATAAGCTAGGCCTAACCTAGTCACATAAAGCTTAACTGCTTTGGCAACATCCTACTTTACATCCTTAGCATGTCTCATCAATCTGTAGAACTCTCGAGTATAGTCCTTAACTGATTGATCTCTCTTGTCAATATTAAGTTGCTGCCACCTATAGTTCTCTCGCATAGATGAAGGATAGAAGAATCTCATAAACTGCTCCTTAAAACCCAACCATGTCATCGCTGTCATGAAGGGCTGAATGGACTGCATTAACCACTCCTGAGATGCTTCTAAGACTGATAACTCTACAATCATAATCTGCTGATAATTAGAATACCCTAATATGGTCCTGGACTCAATGGTATTAATGAAATCCAATGCATCTTTAGTACCATCAAAATGAACTTGTCCCACTCTGGAGTACAATAATGCCGCATCTGCATATGACATCTCCTAATTCTGTCACTGACGCATCTGTTGCACTATGGGCATCGCTTGATTAAGAGCTGCCAAGCCCTGATTGATACTTGCCATGCTAGCTACAAAAGCTGCAGGATCCACTATTGGAATCTCAGGCTTTACCTAAGGCTGATCCTTCCTCTGAGTCACTACTACTTTGGCTCTACCCTACCTCTACCTTTACCCCTACTTCTAGGTCGGGGGGTAGGAGGAAGAATCTCATCCTCAAAAGACTGGTCACCATCATCATGCTCTGCATCAATAGTAGGGCATTTTGAGCACGCCTCATTCTAAAAAGACAAGAAAACCCAAATTCAAAACAAGACAAGAACACAAACACAGACGCATAATCCTAAGGATAAGAAATCAACAAGTGACAATTAACAACCTAAGTACCACAGTAACATGAGAAAAGACAGACATCGATAGTCAAAAGCATGAAAAATGAGCCAAAACTTTGATACCAACTTTGTCACGACCCAAACCTAGGGGCATATGACTGACACTAAGGAATGGGAAAGCATAAAGCTATCAAAACCTGTAGTAAGCCTTAAAAGAAAAACACAGAATATTTCACTTTAAAATATTATAATAAAATAATTAAATCATAATGCACATTATCAAATTGATTTTTTTTAATTTATTTAAACCATAACATCATGGTGCATAAAATAAACATCATCAGTTATACAAATAGTATCTCAGTACATAAATCTCAATACATAATATCAAAATTTAAAATATTCAGTTATACAGTTTCTCTACTATGGTACACGGATTCTAACACAAACACAACTACATAGACCTACAAAGGATAGCCAGTGAGGAAGTTACTCGGCGAAGAGAAGTAGGCCTAACAGAAAACTCCTAAACTCTTGAAAAAAAAAATAAGTTGAGGGGACTCAAACCTCACTGAGTAAGCTAGTAAAATAAATGAATGCGGTGTGAAAATCTCCTTTAAAATAGGTTTTTATGAAATATAATATATTTATAATTTTATTCAAATCCTTTAATATATATATATATATAAACATAACTACATAGACCTTCAAAGGATAGCCAGTGAGGAAGTTACTCGACGAAGAGAAGTAGGCCTAACAGAAAACTCCTAAACTCTTGAAAAAAAAAATAAGTTGAGGGGACTCAAACCTCGCTGAGTAAGCTAGTAAAATAAATGAATGCGGTGTGAAAATCTCCTGTAAAATAGGTTTTTATGAAATATAATATATTTATAATTTTATTCAAATCCTTTAATATATATATATATATATATATATATATATATATATATATATATATATATATATAGAAAATCCATTTTTTTCAAAGGAGAAATAAATTTTTAAATGCCTTTAAAATATTTCAGTTTAAAAACTAGGTAGAACTCTAGTCCTTAATTCTAACAACTATACAACTCACTTAAATCCAAGACTGCCAGATCCTAAGAGCAAAGTGTCATTAGGATACACAGTCGCAGACACATCACTTAATCCAATATCACCGGCGGTGTCCGAGAGCAAAGCATCACCAGACCATCGACCCCAGTGATTTAATAAACATAATCCAACTTTACTGGCAGTGTCCGAGAGCAAAGCATCATCAGACCTTCGGCCCTAGTATTTTAATCAATAATATAATCAAATATCATATTACTAGTAGTGTCAAAAAGCAAAGCATCACCAAATCATTGGCTCTAGTAATATAATCAATATAATCAATACAATCAAATATTTTACCAGTGCGCACACGGTCTTAATGAAACCCATCAGGTAGCCCATTCTACCATAGTTTATTTAAAATAAATAAAGATAAATAAATCAAAGAAAATTGCAATAAATGGAAATAAAGTAAACCGACTATAATTTAAATCATGCATCATTATTTAAAAGTACCGACTAGAATCTCAAAAATATATAATTTATCAAAATTTAATATAGTTTAAATTGAAAGACCTAACACACAAATCGATTATTAACTTACAAGATAAAGACGCTCCTTCAATACGTCGTGTCCGACCTCGACTGGTAGACGCGACCGGAGGTGCGAATAAAAGAACAAAAATAAAATGATTATCAGAAATTAGAAACCCTAATTTCTAGAATTTCTAAGGATGACTTGACTCGGATTCAGAATTCAAAACTTGAGATTGACACGATGTCACATTTTACAAGAAATCTACTGAAAATTTGGCAAAGTCTTATCTATAAAACGGACATCCCTCTACCGAAGTAGACTCAATCCTATAAGCAAACACACTTCTAAATTTCACACAAGCTCAACACATTGGGTTGGGACCCCGAACTATCCAAATCCCCAACCGAGATTCAAAAAACACAAAAAGGCAAGTATTAAATACTAACATATTAAAATCACTAAAATCCATAAAATCAATAATATAATTTATTTAAATTTCAAAACACTAAATATAAATATTTTCCACAATAATTAATAAAATCTTAAATAATAATATAATATTTATAAAATTTATAAAATTCCTATTTTTCAAATATTCAACATTTTTAGTCAAATTTACAATTAATTATTTAAATAGTTTAAATATATTATAAAATTAATTAAAAACCAATTTAATCACAAAATAATAAATAATTTATTATTTGAATATAATTTTTAAAAAATAGAATTAATTAGTTAAAAATAGTAATTAATTTATAAAAATTATTCTAATACTCTATAAAATTCTAAAACCATTTAAAATATAATTTAACTATATTTTCAACAAAATTACATAATTACCTGAACATTCCAATACTCACATAAACATAATAATTCCTCAAAAATAATATAAATTTACTAAAAATAATTTTATTAACACAAAAATTACTAACTTAATTTACTAACTCTAATTAACTCAATATTCAACCCAAATAATTAATTAACAAAATTAACAAAATATACATAAAATTAAAACATCTAAATAAATTATACAAAATCCAAAAAATTAAATTAACCAACATAAATCATTTTTATATATACCCATAACCAAAATCAACCAAAATAATTTAGATCAATTAATATATATATAAATCAACCCAAAAATTAACCAAATATTAAAATAGAATTCTGCATAATTAACTAAATAATATAAATTAACCAAAATAAAAAATCAACTCAAAACTAACTATCAACTAACTAACAACCTAAATCAACTAAAAATTAGCCTAATAATCTATAATATCCCGTGTGTTTAAAATATTTTTACACAGTACCGGGATATGCAGTGTTAATAATTTCTGTATATTATATGATATTTTTACGAGTTGATATGTATTTTAAACCTATTTTAATTATTGTGTATTATTTTCAGTGCTTTACGTAAAATTTTCCCGGGACTTGCATTTTCGGGGAAATTTTCACGTAAACAATGTAATATTAATTATTTTAAATATATTTTCGGACTTGCATGAACTCATACGTATTTTTAAATACTAAATAAAGCCTATGTGTGTGTATATTTATTTAATTAGGGTTTAATACATAAAACCCTAATATTTTATTATTTATTTATTATTATTTAATTATTTTATTTATTATTAAATTATTAAAATTTATTTTTTTTATTATTATTATTTTATTAATATTTTATTTTTTTATTTTTTTTCTTTTTCTTTTTTTTTTCCTTTTTCTTTCTTTTTCTTTTTCTTTCCTTTTTCTTTCTTTTTCTTTTTCTTTTTCTTCTTCTTCTTTCCTCCCACGCCCGACGCCCGACCACCATCCCTCACCGTCTGCAACTCCGGCCACCTACCGTCGGTGTGCCTCCCGGCTTGCCACCGCCGTTCCCAGCCGTCCTCCGCCGCCTCCAGCCCCTTTCCCCGGCGCCGGCAGCTTCATTTCTTCCTCTTTTGGCCGAAATCTTCCCTTCGCCGTTTCTCCCTCCTCCGGTGACCGTTTTCGACACCGCCGGTCTCTTTCTTCTCCTTGAGGTCCGGTGAGTGTGATTCTAGCTTTGGTTTGAGCTAAAATGGTTTAGATTTGCTTAGGTTTTGATTTTTCTATTTCGGCCTATTAGGGTTTTTGATTTTTTTGAGCTTCGAATTGATTGATTCATGGAAACTACCTTCACAAATGTTGTTCCTAGTAGCTTAATATACATGTGTGAATTTTTATAGAATTTTTGAAGATTTTTTGGATTTTTGGGTATTTTTGAATATTTTAATATTATTTTCTAATTTTCGGAAATTAATTATTTAAATTATGAAATTTGGATTTATGGTTAAATTAGGTGTTGAAATGAATTATAGGAATTTATTTGGAATTTTTATGAATTTCTAAGTATTTATTTTGAATTATTGAAGTTTATGTGATTTTGAGAAATTAGGGTTAAATGTGTTTTTATTTGAATTTAATTGGTTAATTGAGTTTAATTATTGATATTATTGATAAATATGTTGAGAAAATTAATTTTGGATAATTGTATAATTTTTGGTGAATTTTTGAATGAATTTAAGTATATTTATATATATAGGGGTATTTTGGTAATTTTACCCTAAATTGTCTAAAAATATAATTTAATTGGTTTTAATAATTATTTAAGGTATAAAAATGATTTCTATAAATTATTTGGTATTTTTAACTAATTAAAACTATTTTTCGTGAATTATTTTCAATTATAAATATAATATACGGTGTTTCTAATAAAATGAGTTTTATCGGTTTTTACAGTGTTTTAAAGGTTAATTATGTAATTTCTACCTATGAAATGTATTTCTATGCTATAAGGATATTTTTGGTATTTCTGGAATTATTCTGTGTTTGTGGACCTAGATCGGTAGACTGTAGTCTGGAGTCCGACCGAGGGGTTGTGAATGAGATGTGGTGTTTATTTTCGAAGTGTATTTCTTTGCAGGGTCGGCTCTACTCTTTTGAGTAGAGAGATGTCCGTTTTACAGGGGAGGTTCTGCCAGATTTTCGGTAGAATTCTCGTAAAACGTGATGTCCAGTCGAACCCTAATTCTGTTTCCGTATTTTAATACTCTAGATCGAATTCTAGGATTTCTGTTAGGTTTATTCTGATGTCAGTTAATTGTTTCTTGTTTAGTTGCGTCGAGACCGAGGGCTAGCGGACCAGGCCCGTCGGACCTGTCTCGTGGAGCGCACTAGGTGAGTTACTATACTATATATATATGCTTAGGATGCATGATTTAGAAATATATGTTTTACTTTGATTAAAATGCATAAATAATGTGATTTGTATTTAAGTATATTTTTGGTTTATTTTTGGTATATAATAAACTATATACATGTTTTATTAATAAAATATATTTAAAATGTTTTTAAATATATTTTTAATTTAATTTATGATTTGATTGGATTTATTTGACATATATATACTCGAAATATACCTGGTTTACTTTTGGTATATTTCCGGTATATATATGGTTTATGTTGTATTTTATTGAACTTCATGCATCATTTATTTTTGTGAATGAATGATTTATTTATTAATGAAGGATATCAATAGAACGTGCTACCTAGTGGGCAGCACTAGGACCGAGTACGTACCGGTACGCCTATATTATTTAGGCTATAATACTAAATTATTTGTGGATATTGATTTGATTATGATTATTGATATGTGTGAGATGTGGTTTGGGGTGTGATTGCTGGAGCTCGATTGACCAAGTGTCTCGGGGCCAATCACACTGGCAGTCAGACTGCTGGAGCTCAGTTGACTTAGTGTCTCGGGGCCAGTCTACTGTCTAAATGGATTAAGCAGATATATTTGGAATAAGTGAGCCTGTATGGCTAGAGTGTTGTTTAACACTATTTTCTGAGGTTGCGATATTCTAGGGTTCTATGTGATCCTTCATAAAAGATGATTTTCAGATAAAATATATAAAAATGATTTTATTGCATCTGTGTGTAATTGCCTGTATATATACATATTATATATACTGTTGACTGTATGCATTATCACTTAGTGTGTATGTATATATATTATAGTAATTCACTCAATGAGGTCTGACTCCCCTCCGTTGACTATTTTTCAGGAGAGTCAACTTCTTTAGACCTCAGTAGCAGGTCGATACGTCGGATTTCTTCCGCCCCGGCTTCTTTGTGTAAATTATCTACTTGAGTCTTATTTATTTTATCTAGACACTGCAGTAGTTGTGAACTAAAGTATTGGATTTCTTGTATTTTATTTAAAGAGATGTATTATATTGAAATTGGATTTGTATTAAAGAGATTATGTATCTATGAGATGAGATTTTAATTTAAATCCAGTGATGAAAATGATATTGTGATATTTAAGATTTTTATTTCCGCTGCATATATATTATATGGTTATTGTTATTGCATGATTTATTTTATTTTTAGGCTTGCTACGGGTTCCGGATTCGAAAGAATTCCCGTTCCCTAGCGCCGGTCATGGCCCCTGTTTTGGGTCGTGACAAAGTTGGTATCAAAGCGGAGTTCTGTGTCAGGGCTTAGTTATGTGAGTTGTGGCCCTAGTTTTAAAGTTGTGTTTTCTGTTGGACTACTGCAGTGTATTAGGTTCGAGTATGTCTTGATAAGTATTCTTTGCTTTATTTTTC
Organism: Mallotus nudiflorus; assembly: GCA_947683625.1. NCBI lineage: Eukaryota > Viridiplantae > Streptophyta > Magnoliopsida > Malpighiales > Euphorbiaceae > Mallotus > Mallotus nudiflorus. The sequence continues at coordinate 255,887 of CANTUR010001201.1, forward strand.
AACGTTATTCCTCCATTGTCTGTTTTGTCTGAATCTTTCCGTTTGTCTTTTCAGTATGAGGAGGCGAGCGCGGTGTCGCTCCCACCGGTCGTTGAGGCCGAGGATGATGAGTCTTTTCAGGACGAGGTTTTTACCTCCTGAGCAACCAGTTAGACGTAGAGGTCGTGGCAGAGGTAGACCTCGAGGAGCGGCAGGTCGTCGTAGGCAGAGAGAGTTACAGGACGAGGAGCCTGTTGAGCCTGAGTTTGATGTTCCTGTTCCTCCAGTTGTTCAGCCCTGCCTATCAGCAGGGTATGTCTGATCCTGAGGCAGCTTTGTTCTATGCCCGAGTTGGCAGGATTGCGTTTGATGGTACTTCCGATCCGTTAGATTTTCTGCATGCGATTGAGACTAGGACTCGGACTGCTCATATCGAGTACCAGCGGATCATGATCGTTGAGTTGTCTGTTGAGGGACCAGCCTTAGATTGGTTCATTCAGATGATCCAACCCTATATGATGACGATGTCATGGGCTCAGTTTCGAGAGCGGTTCATGAGGAGATTCTGTCCAGAGCCTCTTCGTTTGAGTTATCATCTTCGTCTGACTAGTATTTCTCGTGGAGATCGATCAGTAGAGGAGTATAACCCGAGAGTTTCTTCGTCTGGGTAGATATGCTGAGGATCTGATGCGAGATCAGTATTTCGCGGTTACTACGTATGTTACTGGTTTGGGTTCAGTTTTTACTAGTATGCCTACAGCAGGCCTTACTCTCGAGTCTGTGATTGAGCTAGCTAAGGAGATTGAGCTGAGGCTAGTTAGGCAGGGAGCGATGCCTGATTATTACCAGTTAGGAGTTTAGTCGAGTGGATTGCAGGCTACTCCGTATTCGAGTTTTCATGTTGGTTCGAGTAGTCAGCAGCGAGGTTCGACTCAGCAGAGTCAGAGACAGCAGCAGCGAGTGCATCGGAGCAGTAGACATGGCCGTGGAGGTCAGCGTAGATCGTTCAGATTTGGGTCAGGTGCTTCGAGCAGCAGCAGTGGTCGTAGTTCTGGATCAGCGACCAGTGTTTGTCAGACTTGTGGTAGAGTCGATCAGGGACCGTGTTATCTGACACCACTGACATGCTTCAGATGCGAGCAGACAGGACATTTTGCCAGATCGTGTCCTTATTCTGGGTATCAGCAGCAGCAGATTCCGCGATTCCCACAGCAGTCGATTGCTAGTGCAGCACCCGTGCCATTTCAGTTACCCACCAGCCCAGCATCAGAGTTCTACTCAGTTTGTTCCACAGCAGAGTCGTGGTAGAGGTACTAGAGGAGGTGCCAGAGGTGTTGGCCAGACTTCTACCAGTCAGCAGGGAGGTCGAGGTCAGGCCAGAGTCTTCCATCTGACTCAGTAGGATGCTCAGGCATCTAATACAGTCGTGGCAGGTATTGTTTCTGTTTATTACCTGGATGCATGGGTTTTGTTTGATCCGGGTGCCACGCATATCGTTTGTTTCTCCTGTTTTTGCTTCTAAATCTTGTTGGCAAGCTTCGAGGATGGCTTTTCCTTTGTCTGTTGCCACTCCTCTGAGCGATTCCTTGGACGCCGATATTGTTCTTTCTGGTTGTCCAGTTCTCGTGGGAGATAGAGAATTACCCGCTGATTTGATTTTGTTGGATGTGATGGAGTTTAATGTTATTTGGGAATGGATTGGTTATCTCAGCACTTTGCCATAGTAGATTGCAGGAATAAGGAGGTGACTTTCAGAATTCCTGGTGAAGAAGATTTTAAGTTTGTGGGTGATAGGAGTTCAGCACCTCAGAATCTTATTTCCGCTATTTCTGCTAGGAAGTTATTGAGGAAAGGATGTCAGGGATATTTGGCATTGGTCAGGGATACGTCAGTGGAGAAGTTGTCACTCACAGATGTTCCTATTGCTTATGAGTTTCCTGATGTTTTTCCCGAGGAGTTGCCAGGTTTACCAACCTCATAGAGAGATTGAGTTCTATATAGATGTGGTTCCAGGTACTACTCCTATATCTATGCCACCCTATCGTATGGCTCCTGCAGAGTTGAGAGAGTTGAAGGAGCAGTTGCAAGAGTTGTTCGATAAAGGTTTCATTAGACCTAGTGTTTCTCCTTGGGGTGCACCAGTCCTGTTTGTGAAGAAGAGATGGTACCCTGAGACTGTGCATTGACTATAGAGAGCTGAATAAGGTGACAGTGAAGAACAAGTATCCTCTCCCGAGGATAGATGATTTGTTTGATCAGCTACAGGGTGCACAGTTCTTTTCTAAGGTTGACTTGAGGTCGGGTTATCATCAGCTGCGGATCAGTGAAGCTGATATTCCTAAGACAGCATTCCGCAATAGATATGGCCATTATGAGTTTCTGGTGATGTCTTTTGGTTTGACTAATGCACCAGCAGCTTTTATGGATCTGATGAATAGGGTATTCAGACCGTATGTGGATCAGTTTGTAGTAGTCTTCATTGATGATATACTAGTATATTCAAGGAGTATGGAAGAGCATGTATATCATTTGAGGATTGTACTGCAGACACTGAGAGATCATCAGCTTTATGCTAAATTCTCGAAGTGTGATTTCTGGATGGAGAGTGTTTCTTTTCTTGGACACGTAGTGTCTAAAGAAGGTATTCAGGTTGATCCATAGAAGGTTGAGGCAGTATCTGAGTGGCCTAGACCTACTTCTGTTACGGAGATTCAGAGTTTTCTGGGTTTAGCCGGGTATTATAGGCGGTTTGTGCAGGATTTTTCCAGGATAGCAGCCCCTATGACTCGCTTGACTCAGAAGAATGTTAGATTCGAGTGGTCAGAAGCTTGTGAGAATAGTTTTCAGTTGTTGAAGGAGAAGTTGACCACAGCGCCAGTATTAGCTTTGCCTAATAGTGTGGATAAATTCACAGTTTACTGTGATGCCTCTAGAATTGGTCTTGGTTGTGTGTTGATGCAAAATGGAAGGGTGATAGCCTATGCTTCGAGGCAGTTAAAGAAGCATGAGCAGAACTATCCTACACATGATCTTGAGATGGCTGCAGTGATCTTTGCTTTGAAGATTTGGAGACATTATTTGTACGGGGTGACTTGTGAGATATTTACTGATCACAAGAGCCTTAAGTACATTTTTCAGCAGAGATCTGAATTTGAGGCAGAGAAGATGGTTGGAACTGTTAAAGGATTATGATTGCGAGATTCTTTACCATCCGGGTAAAGCTAATGTTGTAGTAGATGCCTTGAGTAGGAAGTCCTCAGGTAGTCTTGCTCACATCGGTATTGAGAGGAGACCATTGATCCAGAGTTGCATTTGTTGGTGGATCAAGGTCTGATGATGAAGATTAGTAGATCAGGTGGACTGTTAGCTCAATTTAAAGTACGATCTGTACTGAGGGATAGGATTAAAGCAGCTCAGAGCCGAGATCCTATTCTGGAAGAGCTTGCAGAGAATGTCAGAGCAGGGAAGTTCACTGATTTCACACTCGATGATGATGGTGTGTTGTGGATCAGTGGTAGATTGTGTGTTCCTGACGTGGATGATTTGAGAGAGGAGATTTTAGAGGAAGCACATTCTACAGCCTACAGCGTTCATCCGGGTGTCACTAAGATGTACCACAGTATCAGGGATTTATACTTGTCACGACCCAAAACAAGGCCATGACCGGCGCTAGGGAACGGGAATTCTTTCGAATCCGGAACCCGTAGCAAGCCTAAAAATAAAATAAATCATGCAATAACAATAACCATATAATATGCAGTGGAAAATAAAAATCATAATATCATAATATCATCCATATCAACTGGATTAATTCAAAACTCATCTCATCACATAAATGTATAATCTTTAATACAAATCCAGTTTCAATATAATACATCTCTTTAAAATAAAGTACATGAAATCCAATTACTTTAATTCACAACTACTGCAGTGTCTAGATAAAATAAATAAGACTCAAGTAGACAGTTTACATAAAGAAGCCGGGGCGGAAGAAATCCGGCGAATCGACCTGCTACTGAGGTCTGAGGAAGTTGACTCTCCTGAAAAATAGTCAACGGAGGGGAGTCAGACCTCACTAAGTGAATTACTATAATATATATACATACACACTAAGTGATAATGCATATAGTCAACAATATATATATATAATATGTATATATACAGGCAAATTCATACAGATGCAGAGAAATCATTTTTATATATTTTACTGAAAAATCCCAATTTATGAAGGATCACATAGAAACCCTAGAATATCGCAACCTCAGAAAATAGTGTTAAACAACACTCTAGCCACACAGGCTCACTTATTCCAAATATATCCACTTAATCCATTTAGACAGTAGACTGGCCCCCGAGACACTAAGTCAACCGAGCTCCAGCAGTCTAACTGCCAGTGTGATTGGCCCCGAGACACTTGGTCAACCGAGCTCCAGCAATCACACCCAAACCACATCTCACACATATCAATAATCATAATCAAATCAATATCCACAAATAAGTTAGTATTATAGCCTAAAGCTATAGGCGTACCGGTACGTACTCGGTCCTAGTGCTGCCCACTAGGTAGCACGTTCTATTGATATCCTTCATTAATAAATAATATAAAACATTCATTCACAAAAATAAATGATGCATGAATATAAATGAAATAACAATATAATCCATATATATATACCCGGAAATATACCAAAAGTAAACCAGGTATATTTCGAGTATATATATATCAAATAAATCCAGTCAAATCATAAATTAAACTAAAAATATATTTAAAAACATTTTAAATATATTTTATTAACAAAACATGTATATAATTTATTATATACCAGAAATAAATCAAAAATATACTTAATATAAACTTAAGAAATACTCAAATTATTTATGCATATTTAATCAACATAAAACATGCATTTCTAAATCATGCATCCTAAGCATATATATATAGTATAGTAACTCACCTAATGCGCTCCACGAGACAGGTCCGACGGGCCTGGTCCACTAGCCCTCGGTCTCGGCGCAACTAAACAAGAAATAAATAACCGATATCAGAGTAACCCTAATAGAAATCCTAGAATTCAATATAGAGTATTAACACAGAATCAAAAATTAGGGTTCGACTGGACATCACGTTTTCCGAGAATTCTACCGAAAATTCGGCAGAACCTCCCCTGTAAAATGGACATCTCTCTACTCAAAAGAGTAGAGCCGACCCTGCAAAGAAAATACACTTCGAAAAATAGGCTCAACACAATCAAAATCCCACGGTCGGACTCCAAACTACAGTCCACCGATCGGGGTCCACAAACACATAACAATTTCAGATATACCAAAAATATCCTCACAACATAGTAATACATCTCATAGGTAAAAAATCACATAATTAACCTTGAAACACTATAAAAATCGATTAAAACTCATTTTATTAGAAAAACCGTATATTATATATAATTGAAAATAATTCACGAAAAATAGTTTTAATTAGTTAAAAATACCAAATATTTTGTAGAAATCATTTTTATACCTTAAATAACTAATAAAACCAATTAAATTACATTTTTAGACAATTTAGGGTAAAATTACCAAAATACCCCTATATATATAAATATACTTAAATTACTTCAAAAATTCACCAAAAATCATACAATTATCCAAAATTAATTTTCTCAACATATTTATCAATAATATTAATAATTAAACTCAATTAACCAATTAATTTCAATTTAAAACACATTTAACCCTAATTTCTCAAAATCACATAAACTCAATTAATTCAAAATAATACTTAGAAATTCATAAAAATTCCAAATAAATTCCTATAATTCATTTCAACACCTAATTTAACCATAAACTCAAATTTCATAATTTAAATAATTAATTTCCGAAAATTAGAAAATAATATTAAAATATTCAAAAATACCCAAAAATCCAAACAATCTCCAAAAATTATAAAAAAATTCATACATGTAGATTAAGCTACTAGGAACAACATTTGTGAAGGAATTTTTCATGAATCAATCAATTCAAAGCTCAAAAAAATCGAAAACCCTAATAGGCCGAAATTGACAAAATCGAAACCTAAGCAATTCTAGACCATTTCAGCTCAAACCAAAGCTAGAATCACACTCACCGGAGCTCAAGGAGAAGAAAGAGACTGGCGGTGTCGAAAACGGTGGCCGAAATCAGCGTGATCGATGGTGGATCGATTTTCGGCTTCTCCGGCCAAAATCGATCTCCCGACGCCGGAAACGACCTCCTCAGGCGGCGAAATTGGTCGGGGAAGACGGTGGCACACCGGACGGCACACCCACAGTGAAGAAACGGCACGGCAGCGACCGGAAATGGAGAAGGGAGAATCGGGAGGAAGAAGGAGACTCGGGGCGCAAAATGGTAATTTTCCAAACTTTTTGATTTTTGACAAATATATGTATATATATATACTTTATACTATATATTAAAATAATATTAAATTACACACATCAAATATACACCACACACATAAAATTTAATATTTTAATAATTTATACTAATAAAAATTAATTAAATAACAATAAAACAATTAAATACTTAATAAAATATTAGGGTAATAATAAACCCTAATTAAATAATTATACACACACAGGCTTCATTTAATAATTTAAAAATATGTATGAGTTCATGCAAGTCCGTAAATACATTTAAAATAATTAATAATACATTGTTTACGTGAAAATTTCCCCGAAAATACAAGTCCCGGGAAAATTTTACGTAAAACACTGAAAATAATAGACAGTAATTAAAATAGGTTTAAAATACATAACAACTCATAAAAATATCGTAATATATATACAAAAATTATTGACACTGTATATCCGGTACAGTGTAAAAATATTTTAAAAACACGGGATATTACAGTCTCCCCCCCTTACAAGAATTCGTCCCCGAATTCTAAAAGATAAGATCAAGAAGGAAAGAGATACGGGTAAGAAGCTCGCATCTCAGCTTCAGTCTCCCACGTATGCTCTTCAACTCTGTCGCTACGCCACTGAACCTTGACCATCGGAATCTGCTTCGATCGCAACTGTCGAACTTGAAAATCAACGATCGCCACAGGTTCTTCCACAAACGTCAAATCTTCATTCACTTCCACACTGTCAGGCTGCAACACGTGTGAAGGGTCTAAGATATACTTCCTTAACATCGAGATATGAAATACTGGATGCACTTGTGACATACTCGGAGGCAAATCCAACCGATATGCAACAGTGCCAACTCTCTCCAGAATCTCAAACGGTCCAATGTATCTCGGTGCTAACTTAACCCTTCCTGCCAAATCTCATCACACCCTTCATTGGAGATACTTTCAGAAAAACGAAATCTCCAACCTGAAACTCCACATCTCTGCGCCTAGGATCCGCATAACTCTTCTGTCTGCTAACTGCGGTCTCTAATCTGCGCTTGATCACGACGACTTTCTCTGCAGCATCCTGAACCATCTCTGGTCCAGTCAAAACTCTCTCACCAATCTCATCCCAACTCAACGGGGATCTACACTTCCTTCCATACAACGCCTCATATGGTGCCATGCCAATACTGCTATGGTAGCTGTTATTATATGCAAACTCAACGAGTGGCAAATGATCATCCCAGCTACCTCCCAAATCCAGGACACACATCCTCAACATATCTTCCAGTGTCTGGATCGTCCTCTCAGACTGGCCATCTGTCTGAGGATGAAAAGCAGTACTGAAATCCAACCTAGTGCCCATCGCTTCCTGCAACTTCTGCCAAAAATGAAAAGTAAACACTGAACCTCTGTCTGACACAATGGACACAGGTACTCCATGAAGGCACACAATATGCTTCACATACAACTTCGCTAATCTAGCAACGGAATATGTGGCTTTCACAGGCAAGAAATGTGCAGACTTCGTCAATCTGTCTACAATTACCCAGATGGAATCGTATCCATCCTTCGAACGAGGTAAACCGACCACAAAATCCATAGCTATCCTTTCCCACTTCCACTCGGGAATAGGAAGAGGCTGAAGCTTCCCAGAAGGCTTCTGATGTTCGGCCTTTCACTTGCTGACACGTCAAACACTTAGCAATATAATCAGCGACATCCTTCTTCAATCCATCCCACCAGTATAGATCTCTGATACTGTGGTACATCTTAGTAACACCTGGATGTACGCTGTAAGCTGTAGAATGTGCTTCCTCTAAAATCTCCTCTCTCAAGTCATCCACATCTGGAACACATAATCTACCACTGATCCACAACACACCATCATCATCGAGTGTGAAATCAGTGAACTTCCCTGTTCTGACATTCTCTGCAAGCTCTTCCAGAATAGGATCTCGGCTCTGAGCTGCTTTAATCCTATCCCTTAGTACAGATCGCACTTTAAACTGAGCTAACAGTCCACTTGATCTACTAATCTTCATCATCAGACCTTGATCCACCAATAAATGCAACTCCTAGATCAATGGTCTCCTCTCAATACTGATGTGAGCAAGACTACCTGAGGACTTCCTACTCAAGGCATCTGCTACCACATTAGCTTTACCCGGATGGTAAAGAATCTCGCAATCATAATCCTTCAACAATTCCAACCATCTCCTCTGCCTCAATTCAGATCTCGCTGCTGAAAAATGTACTTAAGGCTCTTGTGATCAGTAAATATCTCACAAGTCACCCCGTACAAATAATGTCTCCAAATCTTCAAAGCAAATATCACTGCAAGCCATCTCAAGATCATGTGTAGGATAGTTCTGCTCATGCCTTCTTCAACTGCCTCGAAGCATAGGCTATCACCCTTCCATTCTGCATCAACACACAACCAAGACCAATTCTAGAGGCATCACAGTAAACTGTGAACTTATCCACACTATTAGGCAAAGCTAATACTGGCGTTGTGGTCAACTTCTCTTTCAATAACTGAAAACTATTCTCACAAGCTTCTGACCACTCGAATCTAACGTTCTTTTGAGTTAAGCGAGTCATAGGGGCTGCAATCCTGGAAAAATCCTGCACAAACCGCCTATAATACCCGGCTAAACCCAGAAAACTCCGAATCTCCGTAACAGAAGTAGGTCTAGGCCACTCAGATACTGCCTCAACCTTCTGTGGATCAACCTGAATACCTTCTTTAGACACTACGTGTCCAAGAAAAGAAACACTCTCCATCCAGAAATCACACTTCGAGAATTTAGCATAAAGTTGATGATCTCTCAGTGTCTGTAGTACAATCCTCAAGTGATATACATGCTCTTCCATACTCCTCGAATATACTAGTATATCATCAATGAAGACTACTACAAGCTGATCCACATATGGTCTGAATACTCGGTTCATCAGGTCCATAAAAGCTGCTGGTGCATTAGTCAAACCAAAAGACATCACCAGAAACTCATAATGACCATATCGAGTGTGGAATGCTGTCTTAGGAATATCGGATTCACTAATCCACAACTGATGATAACCCAACCTCAAGTCAACCTTAGAAAAGAACTGTGCACCCTGGAGCTGATCAAACAAATCATCTATCCTCGGGAGAGGATACTTATTCTTCACTGTCACCTTATTCAACTCTCTGTAGTCAATGCACAGTCTCAGGGTACCATCCTTCTTCTTCACAAACAAGACTGGTGCACCCCAAGGAGAAACACTAGGTCTAATAAAACCTTTATCCAACAACTCTTGCAACTGCTCCTTCAACTCTCTCAACTCTGCAGGAGCCATACGATAAGGTGGCATAGATATAGGAGTAGTACCTGGTACCACATCTATACAGAACTCAATCTCTCTATGAGGTGGTAAACCTGGCAACTCCTCGGAAAAATATCAGGAAACTCACAAGCAACCGGAACATCTGTGAGTAATAACTTCTCCACTGACGTATCCCTAACCAATGCCAAATATCCCTGACAACCTTTCTTCAACAACTTTCTAGCTGCAATAGCCGAAATAAGATTCTGAGGTGCTGAACTCCTATCACCAACAAACTTAAAATCTTCTTCACCAGGAATTCTAAAAGTCACCTCCTTATTCCTGCAATCTACCACGGCAAAGTGCTGAGATAACCAATCCATTCCCAAAATAACATCAAACTCCATCACATCCAACAAAATCAAATCAGCGAGTAATTCTCTATCTCCCACGAGAACTGGACAACCAGAAAGAACAATATCGGTGTCCAAAGAATCGCTCAGAGGAGTGGCAACAGACAAAGGAAAAGCCATCCTCGAAGCTTGCCAACAAGATTTAGAAGTAAAAATAGGAGAAATAAACGAATGCATGGCACCCGGATCAAACAAAACCCATGCATCCAGGTAACAAATAGAAAGAATACCTGCCACGACTGCATTAGATGCCTGAGCATCCTGCTGAGTCAGATGGAAAACTCTGGCCTGACCTCGACCTCCCTGCTGACTGGTAGAAGCCTGGCCAACACCTCTGGCACCTCCTCTAGTACCTCTACCACGACCCTGCTGTGGAACAAACTGAGTGGAACTCTGATGCTGGGCTGGGTGGTAACTGAAATGGCACGGGTGCTGCACTAGCAATCGACTGTTGTGGGAATCGCGGAATCTGCTGCTGCTGATACCCGGAATAAGGACACGATCTGGCAAAATGTCCTGTCTGCCCGCATCTGAAACATGTCAGTGGTGTCAGGTAACACGGTCCCTGATGGACTCTACCACAAGTCTGACAAACACTGGCCGCTGATCCAGAACTACGACCACTGCTGCTGCTCGAAGCACCTGACCCAAATCTGAACGATCTACGCTGACCTCCACGGCCACGTCTACTGCTCCGATGCACTCGCTGCTGCTGTCTCTGACTCTGCTGAGTCGAACCTCGCTGCTGACTACTCGAACCAACATGAAAACTCGAATATGGAGTAGCCTGCAATCCACTCGACTGAACTCCCAACTGGTAATAATCAGGCATCGCTCCCTGCCTAACTAATCTCAGCTCAATCTCCTTAGCTAGCTCGATCACAGACTCGAGAGTAAGACCTGCTGTGGGCATACCAGCAAAAGCTGAACCTAAACCAGTAACATACGTAGTAACAGCGAAATACTGATCTCGCATCAGATCCTCAACATATCTACCCAAACGAAGAAACTCTCAGGTATACTCCTCTACAGATCGATCTCCATGAGAAATACTAGTCAGACGGAGACGATAGCTCAAACGAAGAGGCTCTGGACAAAATCTCCTCATGAATCGCTCTCGAAACTGAGCCCAGGTCATCGTCATCATATAAGGCTGGATCATCTGAATGAACCAATCTAGAGCTGGTCCCTCAACAGACAACTCGACGATCATGATCCTCTGGTACTCGGTATGAGCAGTCCGAGTCCTAGTCTCAATCGCATGCAGAAAATCTAAAGGATCAGAAGTACCATCAAAAGCAATCCTGCCAACTCGGGCATAGAACAAAGCTGCCTCAGGGTCAGACATACCCTGCTGATAGGCAGGCTGAACAGGCTGAACAACTGGAGGAACAGGAACATCAAATTCAG